>LKNJ01002437.1:0-62130 GCA_002120245.1 Maccullochella peelii
CCTGTCAGTCTGTATGACGTCATGTTTACTCCTCTTGGTTTGTTTGTAATAAATCAGTGTGAACATGGACCTAAGGCACAGTAGACTATACTACTGAAGGTGAAGTGACTGCACTGAGAGAGCTATCTACAAGGCACCAACAGTATACAATATTCTTACCCACAAGTATTTATTTAGCTGTAGGCCTCAAACTTACACACAAAAGTCCAGTATATAAACACTAGTTTGTATACTGTCTTATTGTACTTTATCATATACACACACGTATGGTCAACCAATAAACCAGAAACTGATGACAGGATGAAGAGGGCTGTTTTGTGTGTGATTTGACTGCAACAATGAGACACAACTGAACATTTGAAGACCTTAACTAAAATTATTTTTTACTGTATAGACACAATCAGAGTAAATCAAACACAATGTTAGGGTTTGAGGACTGTTGATAAATGTAACCTTAACAGGAAAGGGAGAGTTTTTAAAGTTGAGGAGGTTGAATGTTAAGCCCACAAAAATGGATGATTCATCAAAAATCATCCTCAAAAATAATAATTTGGCACTAAAGACAAAAAGACTGGATTCCTTTAAAACTTGTAATCGATCAAAATGTGAAGTCTCCCTTTTCTCACTATCTTTGCGAAAACTGCTAACATTCCTCACTCCAGCTCCACCCTTCCCTTGATTTCTTCCCACGTCTCTCTCAACATGAGGCTCTCTCCTGCAAAAATCACTCTCTGAAGCACAGGACGCTACCGATTGCAGCAAGGAAACACACAAAAATTTGAGGCATCATTGTTAAATTTGAAAGTATACAAGTGAGAATTTTTCCGACAGATGCAAAAGATACAGAGCACTTGAATTGATGGCATCAAAAAGAAATGACTGTACATGCATTTCAGACTTACGAAAAACTACTCATCCTGGAGGTGTTTTGATAATACTAACTCAACCTTAAGTAATGGCTTTTTTACCAATTGCTAAATAGTGTTTTGCATCTTTAAAAACACCTTAAAAAGTGTGGGACGTTACTACTGTAGCACATGCTCTGTTTATTCCAGAATAAACAAACTTCTTTTCATTGGATGATTTCATTGTTGGGTCTATACTTTATGTTTTGATTATGGAACAAATCTTTAGGCCTTCAGCATGTAAACTTGGGTATTTCTCATCAAGAAGCTATTGGCTAGGATGACGGGTTTGTGTTGAGTTTTGGGGTTAAGCGGATGTGAAACTCAACACTCTTTGTTGGAGGGCATATAGAAAAGATGGGATTTGAGGGTGAGGAGGCAAGGGGCGGATCCTGATGACATTTTAGATTTCAAGGCTTCGTTTCCAGGAGCTGCTATGGGTGCTGAGTGAAGAGGAGATGAGCTGCCGGCAGCATGAGGTCACAGCTGCTGTATCCGGATTGTGTTATATGTGTCTTTAAAACCTACACTCCTTGGTTTTGTTTCAGTGCATAACAGCAACCTCCAAATCCCCAAATTGCCTCTCAGCTCCCTGTTGATGTTCTGATAATACTATGATAATATACTCTGGTGACTTTTGAAACAATAATGAGCTGGCAAAGAATTTTGGGATTTTGAGGGCACTATTCAATACTTTAATAAATTCTGGAAGTGTGGTTTTAAAGTACCATGTCAGTGTTTTTGCAAGTTTTAAACTATAAGAATGCGTGAATATTTACTGTACTACAGGGGTTCTCAACCTTTTGTAACTTGAGGCCCACTTCTGATTGTTAAAACATTAGGACCACCTTCCCAAATAAATGAGAAAAAAAACATAACATCCCGGATGTTTTGTGTTTAAGTTTCTCTGGAGCTTTGATGGGTTTAGCGCCTCATTTGACAGGATTTCACCACATTCAACACGCTGTGCTGTCATTATGATTCCAAATGTAATGTATTCAGGGACATATTTCCTCAACACACGCTTTGGAGCTTTTATGGCACAGGGTTGTCTCCCACATCACTTTTTCATTTCAAAAACCAATCCATTTTGTGTCACTGTATCTGAACATTACGTTAGGGAACATTAGCTAGCTAACAGCGGCAAAACACGTTTGTCTCAACCTGATGATGCATTGTGATTGGCTGGTGATATTCAAATGTAACTGGTCATTGAAATTATGCATTTTAATTTGTTTTTCATTTATGTGAAATCTTGAGCACATTTGGATATACAAATACTAGCTTTGTAAATTACCCCAAAAAATTATTTTAATCTCACCATTTGACAGTACCACTGCCTCCGCGGCCCACTAGATGGCGCTCTGATGCCCACCATTGGGCCCCGGCCCACTGGTTGAGAATGGCTGCTGTGCTATTTTGTACATAATACTTATTATGTTGTTTATTCATCAATGTTACAAGGTCTTAGCTATCCATTGGTTTCCATTCATTTCAGAATAAAACAACATTATTCTGAAATGAACGGAAACCAATGGATTGCTGGAGACCAAATTTATCAGACTTTCTAAAACACAGCAGCATGGTTAAAATGGCAAAATAGATGTGATGATAAGGTTATGTGATGTGTAGTACATTGGCTAAAATGTGCAAAACCATAGGTATAGTTAATTAAAGTCTGATTTAAAGTTTTATTTTAAGGTTATTAAGATTATTTGTGTATAATTTTGCAGTGAAATCTCATTAAATCAGATAAGATAAGGTGACGTACTGAAGAAATGTCATCCAGCAAAGATCATAGTTTGTTTTTATTTGTTTAGTTTGATTTAAAAATGTTCTTGAGCTCAATGACTCAGATATGACAAGACTGTGTCTTTTCAGAGAGCGTTTGTAAACGCGTGTATGTGCGTTTAATGGTGTCCAACAAAAAAATCAAAGACACTTGTGGGTCTGGAAAGGAACGGATGGGCAGAGAGGATGAGAGGAAGAAAACAAAAGACAATCGCGTGGTGGCTGTCCTCAAGAGACTGCATTTCCTCCCTGGAAGTAAGTCTGACACAGATGATAGAAAAGAAGATGAGAAAACAAAATCTGTTCAGCATTATTCAGCCTGTTTGCAATTATAAAAGGTACCACAGAATTAGTACTCAGAAAAACATAAATACAGGATGTTGAAGTCTCTTTTTTTCTTGTTTTATCTCTGCAAAGCTTGTGAAATATATACTGATATTTTGCAACAACCAACAATAACTGTAGGGCAGTGATTCATGTGCTGGATCCTTTATATTGGTGTCTGCTTATAGACAATATAACTCAATTATCATAGGAGAATTATGGAACGCATGTGTGGCTGCAGTGTGTAATGATCTCTCACTGACAGGGAGCCAAAATGGCCACCAGAGGCTGAGGTTGACTGGGGTCTGTGGCTGCCAGTGGCCCGTGACCGCACTGGGAATGAACAGCAAGCGAGGGCCACCAGGCGCTGCATTAGGATACAATGGAGAAAGAACGAGCCCTCCTGAGTCCTCGTGTTACTACTGCTTACTGACTGCAACAATAGAGGCTTCTGTCAGAGAGAAGGATGAAGATATTCAGAGCTACAGACAGAGGAAGGAAGCAAGAACAAAACATGTTCATGTTCTCTTAAGTAGAAATCTTTTAAATCATTGTGGTTTTTTCAGCATAGCAACATCTTTGGTAATAAGTAATCATGATGGTTTTCCTTGTATTTTATGTTTAAGTTTGTAACATCTTCCTGTAACACTTTTTTCTTTGTCTGTTCAGGTTAAGAACAGCACTGCATTTAAAAAAAGGGTCTGCATTGATGCGGGCATGTTGCTTCAGGTACTAGTTAGAAGACGCAAGACTATCCAGGAAGTCCAGTCTAAGGAATACATCTATAGTTTGCAGGCTATTCAGGAGGCAGGATTTTACTGCTCTGGAAAGTTATTAAAGCGGCAATCATTTCATAAACAGATGACAGGTAAACAGTACAAATACAGTGTATTTGTAACAAAGTAATCTACCAGGAATGCGGGCCTGCACGTATTTGATTGGTGACCAACGCAGAGCCTTGACGAATGACATCGCGCTGCGGTGAAGGCAAAAGTTGAGCCTGGTTACACTTTTTTGCCAGAGTCCCCCTGTAATTGCACCCACGGACTGGCTTCCTTCAAATTAATGACGGGGCTGCGTTTTCACTCACAGGGCTATAGTCGATCTAAACGTGGTCAACAGTCACGGTGGCCATCTCTGCTCATGCGAAATATACAGTTCTTGTGTTTATTTCAAACAAGCAATTGTTTCTGCCGCCAGAAATGTAAAATGCATCGCTTCCAGTGAGTCTGAGGAATTTTCCCAGGAAAGACATAGCAGGCACTGCTTTGTTCGAACAGTGAATACTAAAGCTTTTATGAAACTGCCTATGGTTGAAATACTCTTGATTTGGGATAGAAAGTAAAATGTATTTATGTTAACATTTCACTGAATGTAACTTGCTGATCTAAATGCTGATCTTATCTACAATAGTCAACAGAATGACTCCCAGATATAGATGCTGGTGTTTGATGTGTTGGACTGCTTAAGTATTTGTTGTAAGGCCCAGTCTTTGCCCACACAGGCTGGAAGTCACAACTGTGGATGATGCTTAAGAGTTTTAATAACAGGGTTAACACATACATGGTGATTCGACATGCAGGGAAGGAGTCTACATCAATCCCGTCACTCCTCACAACGCTCCTGACCTGGTGACATCACTTCCCACGGAGGACTGCAGGGTATCAGAGGTCCAGGTGGGGGGAGGGATTGGGGAGTGAGGGTGTCAATCAGCCTGTCAATTAGCAGGATAGGAGGGCAATATGTCTCCTAAAACCTAACATAAACCCAGTGGTGTTTACACAGACACATACACACACACACACACACACACACAAACAAATGGAGCACTGGGATTAAACAGTAAAATCCATGACTAGGACCCAAGAAGGTGTATTAGAGGGGATATAGGGAGGGGGCAGGCAGATTTGTTTGACTAATCGCTGACCCATTGGTTGTAGAAATCCCTGAAAACAAATAACATTGATAGATAGAGAACGGAGAACGTCTAGGAAAGCAAAAAAAACCCAAAAAAAACAAGAAAGGGAAAGTAAAAAAGTAAGCTAGAGAGCAGGGAGAGAAAACTTGGGAGAAAGAATAAAAAAGATTGAGAGATAATTGAGGAAAAGAGTTAGACTGAGGACTGGAAACAGTTAGGAGCTGTAGTCTGACTGCTGTTGAACAATGTAGTATGTGTGTGTATGACCCAAAACATCATTATCCCCAAAACATCTTCTCTTTTTCTTTTGTTGCCGTGCTTTTATGTAATTTACACCCAACAAGATGAAGATCCAACATCAGTGATACAGGTATCTCAACAATAGCTTGTAGTGATCAATTCTGTCATGCGAATCAGTAATGAATTGATTTTCTAACACTGACAAAGGAGAATTACAAATATAGTGGTTTGTGATCTATTTTGTAAAAAGCTTTTTTTCCCCTGGAGCAGTATTACAAATTTCATTCCTGTGTTTCTTTTTTGTTGCTGTAAAAATTCCTGTCTTTAGTTTTTCTTAGTAGTGCTCCTTGAATTGACTCCAGGCTGCCTTGAAACGTCCGTGTGGAAATAATAATAACAGGAAAAGCAAAAACAGCACAAAAGAAAGAACGGGGAGGAAGAGATGGCCAAGAGCAAAGCTACTTCTGTGATTTAGACAGCATGTAACCCCCCCTCCCTCGCCTCCACACACACACCCACGCACACAAACTTTCCTGCATGATTTACGACAGCTTATTGCCTAGATCACAGATCTCAATCTGAACACACAAAGGCAGACACTTAAAAAAGACAGGAGGACACATGTTTTGGCTGACTGGCTACTGACGGTGCTTAAGGAACAAGAATCCACATGTTTGAACAAGTGTGGCTTCCTGAGGAAAGTGGATTAATCCTTGATGAGAGCGATTAAGAGTCACTAAAGGCATGTGTTGTGGGGAAGGAAAACACTGTCGCACTGTGGAGCCCATAAATAATCCCTCTTTACACACTCTGCCGTCAAAGGTGTCTGTGGAACACAGAACAAACCAAAAGGGCTTAAGTCTGGCTAAAGAATATCCACTTTAATACATTCACACAGTTAAACAATGCCGTTAAGTTAACAGATGATAGGATGCTTTGTATGTCTTTGTCCAATGTATCAATTTTCTATACAAATCATCAGTGGAAAATATCTGATTGTGGAGAGTCCCTAAAAATCAAACTCTTTGTTACTTTCTCTGCAGTAATGAACTCATCCATTGACAGTAGCCTCATTGTACCAGAATGCAATGCAGCTGCAAGACTTATTACTGATGACTTGCTGATGACTACTTATGACTTATACATTAGTGAGTCTTTTTCTTGACTGGAAAACTTCTTCCTCTGCTATACGTATCACTATAATTATTGTTTTCTCTTAAACATAAAACTCACATCCGACAGTCAGAGAGTTCAGGCATGTTGTCTGAGGTTTCTGGGGATTATGGGGGAAAATAGTGAGGTTATTGCTCGATGAAGCTCAAGCAGACAAGCCAAGCAAAAGGAATGTGGGCACAACAGAAAGGTAAATCACAACACTTCATCAGAAAATAACTCGATAGTGGAACACACTAAATATTACTGATCAGATCAGTGAAGTTAATCCCTCGCTGAAAGACAACATGTCTGCAACAAGTGATACTTTCAGAGGTTATACCTTTGCCAAAAATCATAGAGAGGACTAAAACACACACCTTGACAGTTATCCACAAATGGATAAAACAGCATACAGGCCTAAACATTTACATATTGTAATCATACTGTACACACACCTAATCTTTTAGCCGTCTGGAGAGGACATGGCTCCGGATCTTCCAATAAAAGACAATTTATAGGCTTGCGCTCTCTTAAAAACAAAGGGAACTAACCAGCACATTATTCAGTTGGTGCAAGGGCCAGACACACACTCTCAGAGTTGTCACCCATATTTACAACATGTATGTATTTATGTGCTATGTGCTCTTCTGTGTGCTCATATGAACTTCCTGCCTAGAGTCAGTCATCTCCGAGTGGAAAAAACTGCTGCAAATTGATCGAGGGAAGAGAAGAGAAACACAGAGGAGGGATGACAATGCAAACGAAATAAATATCCTGTCATCATTATATCAGCCCGGTAATGTGTTTGGTTGAAGATGGAATTTTGACTGAGAATGAAAAACTCCTTTTGCAAACTTTTTGCAGTTTCTTGTGCTACAAACTTTACTAATTTGACAATTTAGTTTGGAGCTTAGTGCTAAGTACTTTCTCCTGTAAAAGTGGAGGGAAAGTGCAAGAAAATTACATTCAAGTATAACATACACACACACACAAACCACCTCCCTTTTCTTGCCCTCTGTCTCCATCATTTATCCTCTGGCTGCATTGCTGGCTGACCAGGAGAGCCCACCCACGTGCTGGCCTTAAGAGACCAATTCAAGTTACACTGACAACTGATCATTTTTGCATAGGAAAATTATTTTATCTTTACAAAAACATATCAGGGAGCAGAAAATGAGTGAACACAGGCGTCTAGAATGCCTAAATTAAATGTGCTCCCTTTTATTAATCATTTTACTGTCAACTACTAATGGCAGCCTGAGTGTGTTCATACTGAACCCACACAGTTCACTTTCAGGCCATAGTAAGACTCTTTTAGCTTTATTCCACAGATGTTATTAAATTTGTCAAAAGGGGAAATGACAAGCCGTAAAGTTCAATATCCTGTTGACACAAATAGCATTGTAAGTACAGTAGCCTACATGGTACAGTCGAGCCCACTGAGGTCCCAGGATGCCTCCATACAGATAAACTAAACTGATTTTGTTCTGTTCTGTTGTTTGAGTTTGTCTGTGACTATGGGATTTAAAAGGGACACAAGATCAGGAGTGGACTGCTGCAAGTTTTTTGGGGGGTGAGGACAAACATACTTTAATATGTAAGGGGTGGTAAAACCTCTTAATAGATTATTATTTTTATTTAATTTATTTTTATGTTGGTGTGTGTCTGTCCGGACTTTACATCCAAATGTCTTCTTGGTAAAATCCTTCTCTGAAGAAGAAGTGGGAGTTAAATTTAAAGTAAAGACTTTCTGCTTTATCACAACCCAAAATGTCCTCTAGTCATATGCATGCAATTTGGTAGGTGCCAGGACCAATAAATACAAAACTGATTGATAAACTGACTTCAACTGAAAGGGCTTTGCCTTTATCAACACTCTCTACATCAAACTGCATTGATCCTGTTAACCTCTACAAATGACTAAATATCCCCTGGCTCAGGCTCACAGGGTACAAGTCCAAACTGCAAACAAAAGCCTCTATTTATACCTAGAAATACTCAAGGTACACGGTGCCTCCCACTGTTTCTCTCACACGCTCCAACACCACCACTAAGGGAAAGAAAGAACACTTTCTGTGCATACTAGTCTGCACGTATGTGTGTGTTTTTTTTTCTTTGCAGGAGTGTGTGTGTGTGTGTGTGTGTGTGTGTGTGTGTTCACGGGAGGTTTAGGGGCAAAGTTCAGGGAAACCCCACATACCCCATCTAGGACTTGTAACCCTCAGGGAGAAACCGTGATTCACACACACACACACACACACACACACACACACACACACACACACACACACACTTTCTTAAAGCACAGACTTCACCAGACCTGACCTTGACCAGACCTGCCAACAGGATCACCACCAGACAGACACAGGGGATTCTGGGAAACAGGAAATAGGAAGTGGGCCCTGTCCAAGCTGAGTGTGAAAGCCTTGTTCATAATGAGTTGTGTATGAAACTCGCGGTGTGTGGTAAAGTGTGTAAAGACAGACTTACGCCCCTTACTAATGCCTAATAATGTAAATTGCTTTAATGGTTAAAGCCGACTACACATTATGACAGTCCCCACGTGTGTGTGTTCACATGAGTCTGCCTGTATGTGTGTAAAGCCCCTTGACCTGGGCAGCATTTAGCAGAGAGGCATCCAGGCTTGTAGGAGGGGGCTGCGGTGGGATCTCTGGTTTCAAACAGTGTCGGTGCCCTGGGACCAGGCCATGTCAAAGGGCCTGTCCCAGATGAGCCATATTAGGGCCCTGATCCCCAATCAATCAGCGCTGCGCTAAAAAGAATCCACAACAAGACGGCAATTAAGACCCACCGAGGGCTTAGCTAAACATGTGTGAGAGATATGGAGTGTAAGAGTAACTGCGTGTGCAGTTCTTTGACAGTGTTTTATGCAGAATCGCAAGTGTGCGTATGTGTGACTGCATGTGGGTAAAAGCCTTCTGAGACAGAAGAAAAAACAGCCCCAGTCTACTCCGGACGTGCAAAGGAACAGAGGACAGAGGTGAAGAAAGTCTCAGTAGGCTGCCTTTGTTTTTCCTTGTGTATCAGTGTAGCTACATACAAAAAGCGGTAGTGCATACACACATTTAACAATTGAAACCCTGTCTAAAAGTGAATGTAAAACACTGGCAGAATACCCTTTTTTACCTTTGTGTAGTTTAATCCATTATCCATGTTTGGCATTTAACAGGCGTACTAAGCAATTTGGGAATACTGCAACAGCTATTGCTCTCGCTCTTGGTTAAACTATGGGTTGAGAAAACTCCACTGGCACAGAGCCTGTTGTTGGCATGTCTGAATAGCGTCTCAAAGAGCTCCAGAATGAAATACATATTTTTTTAACCGGATCCCAAATTGAAATAAGTTTAGCAGAACCCCCTGCGTTAGTCTGATGTGGAGTGCTGAAGTGGATCAGTATGTGGAAGAGGAGTAGTGTATCCAAAAATTGAGTGGGCCTGTCATCCCCTCAGTCTGAATGGGTGCAATGCTTGTGGTGTGGAGCAAATCATCATCAATCCTGGCCAGCATCTGAGAACCACAGCAGTGTTGACACTGGCACTGAGGTGAAGAGAAGTGAAACCAATGCTTTTCTCAAAGTTTCTCAATGCAGCACATACAAGTTCACAGTCTGAGCCTATTGTGACCAAAAACAGCACACAGAGTATGCTGAGGGCAGCAGGGTGGCAGAGTGAGAGGAGAGACTGGTTTTTAAGTGGTGGACCTGGGTGTAAACCTGCATATCTCTCTGGCCTTCTGTAGGACATTCAGCACCAGACTAAACTTTTGTGTCTCATTTCAGATTCTGCAGCTAGGGAGGGGCGTGTTATTTATCAAACAGGCACACCAACACTGTACTGCAGTTGGACATCTAAGGTGTTATCAGTGAGGTGCATTTATTAATTTTATGCATATGCATTTAAAACAATAGTACAACGTTTTGGGAAATACGCTTATTAGCTTTCTTGCCGAGAGTTTTATGAGAAGATCGATACCACTCTCATGTCTGTATGCCAAATCTTAGCCTATAGCATAAAGACTGGAAACAGGGGGGACTGCCGGACTATTTCTTGTCGTCACTGCGAGATTGCCAGGCAACCAGCGGATTGTTGCTTTTACACTTCAGTTTTTGTACAGATTAAACAAACAAGATATAATGTGTTAATTAGTGCGCTTTAGAGGTGCTGGTAGGCGGATTTTGTTCACACACAGCAAGGCTAGCTGTTTCTCCCTGTTTCCAGTCTTTGTGCTAATATAAGCAAACTAGCTGTTGGCGGTAGTTTAATATTTAGCATACAGATATGAGAGAGGAATCTTCTTATCTAGTGAATAAGTTTCCCAAAATGTCTACTATTTTAGTAAAGAGGGATCATGGGAACAGAGAAGGAAATACAATAACTAGAATGTTGTACATTCCTGTGAATTTACTGAGGTACCTGCAATTTGCAAGGGTCAGTTTTGTTTGGGAAATTGTCTCTAAAAAAAGCAGTTGATTAGTAGATCCAGGTATATTAAGAAGGCTGTGGTAGGAAAGCTAAAATTCTATTACCTTGTATTTTACAGGAAGACAGAAGATAAAAAAGTGAAGGCACCACAAAGATGACTGCAGGGGAGCTGCACCAATAATATATTAACACAATCGCAGGCAATAACTGGTATTGTTCGGACGAGGAGGAGGAGCAGACAGGGAGTTATGCCTGTGTGCTCATTAAACTTAAAAGTGATATTCTTTGAGCCGCTAATGCACTATGGCAATCACACTATACTATGTTGATAAGACTTTTACCTTGTAGCAACTTGTATTCATGTTACACAAGCGGCAAGGCTGGTGGATCAGTCAGCTTGTTGGTTTGCCCGTCGGTCTAGATCTTGAGAGGGATGATGCAAGATATAGCTGAGAGCAAAATATCTGTAATGGATTCCCTAAATAATTATCTCAGTTAAGAGCTTAATTGCAGCTTAAATAAATGCTTTGACATGCTGTTACTTAATTAATTTTGGATACTTTGCTGCTCTTTGCCAGATAAAACCCCTTGGCGGCATCCTTTATCCTCCAGAACACACCTAGAAGGCAGTCACAGGCACTGATTGTGTAATTACCTCACGTCTTAATAAATCACAGGCTAATTACACAGACATTGTAAATATAAACCTTTCACAACAGCTGCCATAGAAAAGAAAGGAGAAGAGAAAATAGGTTTCAGGGTATCAATAAATCTATTATGATTACTGTACACACATATTTTAGTGTCTAATACCTTTGAGCAAGCCTGAGCAAGCTTCAGGATTGACTTAGAGTGACATCTTCAAGTCATTACACATTTTGGAAACTACTTCCTTAAACTAATTTGTCAATCAACCCGTGCACCGCTGTGGGTGAGACACACGCTACAGTCCTGTCTACACAAAGTCACACACAAAATTACTTCTTGGTTTATAACTCTTTGATGCGTCGACTGTATAATTGGATAGCCAGAGGTCTGATGGCAGTACGGGCCTCACGGTCCTTGTCACGTCAGCTCCGAGATCAATTTAATCCGGCGTGTTGACAGCTGGCTAATTACAGAGCCATCCACCATGTGCTGTTTGGTTTCCTGCCACACACACAGATATACAGGATATACACACACACACACAAGTTGCAGAAAAGGTTATACTGTATGTATGTTTACACTGTATTACAGTTAAACACACCTGATTAGAGAAATCATTCTGAGCCAAGTTACACCCAAACAAGATCTCAACTGGCAAATTAATTGCAAACTTTCAAAAAGTAAATAAAGGTCTTACAGTATTACATGGTAGCTATGTACAGTATATAGACATAAACATATACATATAAATCTAATCATTAACAGACCAGCACTTTCAGGCATGTGTGATTGTTGGATTTACTGTCAAGACAGAGAGTAAAGTTTTGTTCAGATAAGGTATGTTCATGTTTCATGAGAATGATGAAGAAAAGAACAGCAGAGCACATCTTTCACCAAATACTGTCAATCATCTTTTTTCTTTACAGGGGGGTATGTTGATGCAAATGACAGGAACATTAAAGCTAAGCAAGGAGCAGAAAGGTCAAAGCATAGACAAAAAAAAAGAAGCCAGGAAAAACAGGGAAGCGAGAATCTGTTCTTTGCTAAACCTGTGCTCTTTATTCTCCAGTACAGAGTGGACAGAGGAGAGAGCAGAGAGGCACGGTGGAGGGAAAAGAGAGAGAGAAACAGAGAAAAAAAGCAGCTATTTTTGTAATTGCTTTTTTTGCCAGTGCTGAGAGAAAAGTGGTGGGGAAAGTCTTGAGAAATTTAAACAGCCCTGACAGCCAGGGTGTAGTGGTATTAATCTTTTCAAACAGGGAGAAAACCCCTCTATTATAAACACAGACAGAGACTCTGAGATCAGCGGCAGCGTTGCATAAAGTCTGTTTATCGCTGCTGTCAGATTAAAAGACTTATGAGTAAGTCAACGTTTTTAGAAATATAAAAGCAACTGTGTTTTGGAAATCATACAAGAAATGGAATAATGAAGTTAAACCTGCAATAACTGATTTTTTGGCTACATTGGGAGCAGCGGAAACAAGCACAACACTGACATATCATCACCTTTCAAGTTGATATTGCCTATTTACAAATTCTGCAGAAGCAGAGCGACATTAGCATTCATTTGGAGTCGTGTTTCTGGCCACCTGGTTATTGCAAGTCCAATATTCACTCTCCTTGTATCTCTGCTTTTGGTCTCCACCGACTCTTAGGGTATCTTCTAAGTGCCCCATATTCACTAGCTAGTTGTTAACTATGCCTGGTTGCCATTTGGTGCTGGGAAGGTAGTGCACTGTGGCTTTATCACAGCTTTTTCACTGAACCAAAACAGTAAAGTTGTGGGCTGGAAAAACCAAAACAATGAGCTGAAAGATGCTAAAGCTCTGTAGAGCCGGGGGGAAACACAGAGTCAGGCAATTCTCTGTGGGTTTGGCACTATAAGCAACACCTTTCATGTGTAACATGCAATCACATTACACATTGTTATTATGAAAATATTGATTATAGCCACTTTAACAATAGACATGATGCAAAATTCCAACTGAAAAAGGCTTTCCACATCCTGTAGGTCATGTGTCATGCTTTACCAACCCCCAACACACATACAATGCCTCATTGAAGTTCTAATAATAATGTTATTATGACTAGTAGTGATTTGAGATGAAAATGTCAGTTCAGAAAACATGTCCCTTTTTATATCAATCTCATTAAATTCTGATTAATTCATCAACTTTCTTTGATTCATTTCGTCATTCAAATGGCTCTAACACAGACAGAAAAAAATACCCGAAAGAACTAATAAAAGTAATTTTTAGATCAGTTTAAGTCCTGCCTGCCTGCCTGCCTAATGTCTGATGAAGATCTAATTCATCCTATTGATTAATTTAATTGCAAAAATTACTCTAAGAAAAATAAAAAAATACAGACAGAAATAAAAGAAAGATGAAGAAGAGAGCATATAATTGCATCATGGGCAATTTTAGCGTACTCTGTCAGAGTGTGGGCAGTTTGCACGCAGGCCTCAGTTAGGAGTTATTAACTGCCTCTGATCTGAGCTCACAGCTAAACCTCCTGTCGCCTCCACGCAGCTAATCACACCTGAATGCCGCTGACCCTGCAGAACCCGGGAATGGTACCATCCTCCTCTTACCCTGCTAACACTGTTTTTCTTTCACTCCCCTCAGTCTCCTGCCGTCTCCATCACGCTCTTTTTTTTCTGCAAATGAAGGAAGTGTGGCAGTGTACAGAGAAAGAGAGAGAGAGACGGAGAAAGTTGGGGGTCTAATTTTGGCAGGCGAGACATTTTCCCCTCACCCTGTGTTTGTTCTGGCTCTATTAAAACATCTCCAAGGAGGAGAGCAGAGGAAGGGAGGGGGAATATGGAGGGAGGAGAATGAAGAGGAGGAGCATGGACACAGTGTGGACGAGATGCACTGTGATAACTGGTGGCATACTGATGAATTCTGGATCAGAAAAATTGAATTGAATCAGACTCTAGACTTCAAGAAGTTATTGGTCCTGGCCAGTAAAACACCACATAAATCCATAAACCCATTTTACACACGGTTTTGGTATGGATTAAACTAATTAGGTATAACTTATTAAATAGTGAGCTTTAGAGGTGCTGGTAGATGGATTTTGTTACCTTTGGAGAGAGCCAGGCTAGCTGTTTCCAGTCTTTATTCTGAGAGAAGCCAATGGGCTGCTGGCTCCAGCTATGGACATGAAAGTGGTATCGATGTTCTCTGGTCTCTAACTCTCTGCCACAATGTCCAACTATTCCTTCAATTAAGACTTGACTGGAATGTTTTTGCTTTGAAGTCTTAAGTCTTCAAATTTTGATCATGCAAATTCCTTGGACTTCAAGGACTTGAGACTTATTTGACAGACTTAAGAATCGACTTATAAACTTCAAATGGATGTGCTTTAAAAGCTCTGGAAGGAATCTAAAAATGTCTGTGTTTAAGGAAAAGTTCATGCTTCAAACTTTCCTCTCCTGTCCTCATCCTCCTGTCTCCTCCTTCCTGTATTTCTGATCTGTTCTGCTGTAGTTTTCTGCTCTGATCTTAGGCAGCCACATTGGATTCAAGCTTTCTAAATCGTAGCTGAAACCTCCGGGCTGTCAGCTTTTAGTTTGCCTGTGGCTGGCTCCTCTCAAAAACCCTAGGATATATACGAACACACACACACAGTAATGTCCCGCACACCACAGAGTGTATACTTAAGCCCAACGTAGAGGGGATGGAAATCAGAGCACAGACTGAAGCAAAGACAACACTGAGGACATGAAGTTCATGTTATGTTCAGGTTCAACAAGGTGGGTGGCAAGAAATTTTCCCCCCAAATTTGTGAGTAATATTTGTGGCTAAGAAAACGGAAGTCACTGTGCTCTTAGTAGCGCTCTCTGCTGAATACAGAGATGATGGGAGAGAGTGGGAGGTACAAAAAAAAGTGGTAGAACACGCAAATGAATATATTTCATGTCAACTGACAGGCCTCTGGACCAGATGTCTTTCCGAAAACTTTCCATCAAGGAGCAGAAGTTTTGACGTTTGAACAGCTGCGGCATGAGGTAAGCGGCTGCAGGTCATCACGTGTCATCATTAGGTGACCCTGTCTTCTTGACGGCCTGCCATCCTACTTTACAGCTAATAAGTTGGCCGTTGGCACTAATGATGAGCAGCAGTGACAATCAGCCCACCACCCCCGCAGGTCCGCCGCTGTCAAAGGAGGCCCCTGTCCATTTAAATGAAGTCTGTAATGACTGTAATGTGACCCAAGATCGCATGCTGGTCTTTGGTGGACTGCAACACTTTCCTTCACGAGTTGGCAAAAAAAAAAAAACAACAGAAGGAGAACTTCATTTATCCGAACTTGCAAATTGTGAATTAATGTCTGGCGTGTTAAAGCTCTACTTAAATAAGTTTGAAACTTTCAGATGCTAAGATTAAAGCAGTCCTAGAAATGAGGCAAGAAGCTTCTGTATGATTTAACCAGCTGGAACATCAGACAAAACATTCGCCTTGCACAGAAATTCATGAATATCATCATCTTGATTTTCATGGTACTAAACCCGATTAAAGAAATCATTCATCTCCAGTTAAGTCTTTGAAGCTATTTATAAACCTTTATAGCCTGACAAATGACCTTAAAAATGCATCATGATCACGAAGCACACTTTTGTTGTTTTATTCCTGAAAAGATTAAATCCACGCACAAACTTACATGTGTGCACGTACTTTATGAAAGCACACACAGACTTCAGGCTAGAGGTGAACACTTAATCATCCAAATTTCTCTTTTCATTAGATTGCTACAAAATCATTCCTTCGATATGAGAAATTGCATTACAAAATTCTCCTGGCAACACCTGGCAATGTCATCCTGATAATCTCTTATGTCAACATGTAATTTAGCTAAAATCAACAACCTCCTATTTTCTAATTTACATTTACTTTTTCCATTTTAGTTTATTTCCCTTATTTTCATGTTGCTGTTTATTGAGACCAGCCTCTATGATTTTTCCTTTTCATCGGTATCTCCCTTGAGAAAATTGCATTGTGATTTCTTTGTGAGCCAACTGTCTCGTCTGTGAAGCAAGCTGCAATTTAGTCGCACAGGAAAAAATCAAAAACATGTAAATAAAGGAATAGCAGAAACAGATGTTTGAAAAAGGAGCACGCGCTCATGCTCAAATGTGTGCGCATGTGTACGACTGTGCATGCAGTTGTCTCAGTGCGTGAGTGGATTTAGTAAGTGTCTGATATCCACTTTGTGCCAGCAGTTTTGATTCACAGAACGCCGCATGGAACATGGCAGCGAGCCTCGCCATAATGTCACTGGGGAAAATCATCCAGCTTAGCTCCTTTGATCCTGCGAGAATCAAATGAACTGAGAAAGTTCTTTACCCCACAACACCGCGGAGACGCCAAAACAAAGCAAAGGAAGCTCGGCAGACAAAATTTTGATTTGGGCAACAGCATTGCTATTGCCATGAACATGAAGTGGAATGTATCTATTAATACTTTCTTAAAACATTTTGTTTTGTTTGATTTTATTTGTCACTCTCAAGACCCTTTTTAATTTGATGTGCATGTTCATGTTAAAAGCGCACGACTTGGTTTTGCTGTACATTCAGACAGCTGGCAGCTAATTGGGTGACTTTAAAAGGTTGTATAACAGAACCCACAGAGACAGATGTGGGACATTTTCTATACTGTGCATTTCAGGTGGCAATATTTTAGTGAGACTTCAGTTAATTAACTAAACTCACTAGTAGACACAGGACATTCCTTCTTAATTAAAATAGCCCTGAAATCAGACGAATGTCTCAATATTTCCCTGAAATTAAATCAGTGGAGCAGGTTTTGAATTTAGAGTTGGCTCTAAAAGTAAATTAACCCAATTTGCCTAAAACGGTGTTATCAGTGTGTTACAGACGTCAACATCTGCTTTAAGCCATGAGTTGTGATTGGTGAACAGTCCTGTACACAATCCATATTCAAATGTGAACCATGTGAGCTGTGATGGTTGGGCAGAAACAGCAGCGAAGAACATCAGACATTTGGGACTCACAGGCTCATATTAAATATTCATTTAGCCACACTGAGACCTGTACCAATAAAATGGAAAATTACAGACCAAGGCTTGTTATAATGTGAGTGATTACTCAATGAATATGCTGCACAGGACATTTTAGGGTGGCTCTATGCAAGCAGCCAATTAATTACAATGAGATGTATGAGACAGCAAAACAATGCTGCATTTGCATTTGAGACTGTCAGCAAGCCACAAACAATATGTCAACAAACAGTGACTTATCAGTATAGATAGCAAATCAAAATTTGATTTGCAAGCTGTGATTTTGACACTTTTTGCTAATCAAAAACAAAAAACATACTTGCAATCCAGGCGTTGAGCCTGCAAGAGCTCTGTAGGACTCGCAAACCTTTCTGCAATTTTCAAGCGATAATGATTTGTGAAAAGTGACGCTGCCGCTACCATGTGCAATCCGCACACGAGTAGTGCTCACAAAACACTTGTGAAATAATATGGTCTTCTGTCTTGCATCCTGGTAAGTACAGCTTACCAAAAGAGACATAAAAACGAATAGAGGAAATGTGACTTACGTTGGTCTTCCTGGCAGAGGTGTAGGGAGTGGATCTGGAAAAGAAGACAAGGTTTTTTTTTACAACAGGATAAACAATATTGCTCCCAGATTTTTCTCTGCAGAAGCTGCCAGCTGCAAGAATCAGTTTAAGACGAGTTTTGCTAAAAGGATCCAGATCTCTAGGAGGAAAAGAGTAGGAAAAAAGTAAATCATTGTTTGTCACAGTAAGTGCATAAAACACCCGTCATAAAGCCACTTTGTTGTGACATGTGCATGCCTGTAAGTTTTTAAATGCTTGGCTGGCAGCTTAAGATGCACAGATGATTCTGTCACCACTCTAACTCCTCTTACCGAACTTGACGAACAGCACGCCTGTCGTCGACACGGTGCCCTGGCTGTTGGTAGCCACGCACTGGAAGTAGCCCGTGTCAGTAGTGTCCAGGTTTCGGATTCGGAGGCGTGATCCGTAAGGCGTGGATCGGTACGAGATCCGTCGTGGCTCCTGTACCACCGGGGCATCGTTCTTCAGCCAGCGCACAGTGGGCGGCGGGTTGCCGGACACACGGCAGAACAGCTCGGCTGTGTGGCCCAGAGAGGTGGTGATGTTGTTCATGGGAGCCTCAAGACGGATGAAGAAGGGCCCTGGAAGACATAGAGGCATAGGAGAGATGAAAGGAAAGAATACAAGGGCGATAAAGTAAGAGGAGAGGAGCGGAAATAGGAAAAAAATATATAAAAGGGGGGCCAAGTGAGAAGAAACATCAGGAGTGAGATGATTGAGAGAGAAAAAGACAAAAGGAGAAGGAAAACATTGTGTTACACAAGGCCAAGAACTAAGACATAAATCAAATAACACTTACTGTACTACATCAGAGCCAGATATATAGAAAAAACATGCTGCTGTATAAAATATAGCGGTAAAACAACTCACTGTTTTCAGACACACATATTCAAAGCCTGGTTTTGCAAGTTATTTTGTGGTTGCCACTGTGGTGACACCTAATTTAACTTTTCATCATAGCTGTATGATGCTAGAGGGTTTTCCCCTGGCCTGTGTATGAGCTTATGAGGAAGCATCACCTGTGTTGTGGGTAAAAGCTTTGAGGACGACAAGAACAAACAACCTTAAGAAGTGAACATAAGGCATAAATCAAACGAGGAGGAGTTGGAAAAGACAAAGCCAAACATTTTTGCATGATTATCTCCAGGACCACATTTTTCCTCAAGGTGGTCAGAAAAAAAAAATCTGGAGGGCCACCTAAGAGTTTAATGTGCAGGGAAAACATTGGTGTTAATGTCAAGAAAAACCTCTGGAAAGTTCCCTCAACCCCAAAACCCATCTTAGGTATGCAGAAATGCTCCTGGTTACACAAACCGGCCAAAACAAACAAAGGAGGAAAAACACATACAGGGGAATCTCAAATACTAGTCAGTCATGCTTCAGTTTGTGTGAATAGAGAGGTTGAGGAGTAAAAATACAAGGACAAGGACACCCACACATTTAAATCTTTACTACTCCACACAAATTCATTAGTTATGGCACCTCTGCACTGGACAACATAACTTTTGAGATAACTTTTACATTTAAGTTCTTCACAAATTAAAATATACAGCTTTCTGATTTGGGATTTGGGACATCTGTATGCGTGATGAAATCACATGACCATCCAGGAAAGTTAGAGGAAGAGAGTTGTTGGAAAATTAACACATAACTCTAACAAAAACTTGTCACAGTAGGCAGGTCTTGCTTCCCAACAAGGGATTTCCCTACAAAGGCATTTCTGTCTTTTCCAAAGCTGTTCTCTGTCTTGCTCTCTCCTAATATATCTGTTTATCCTCTTGTTTATTAAGGTGTACAGTATAAGAAAAATGCAAGTCAGCAGCAATAACAGAAAAAGATAATCATAAATCCAGTGTGTAATGGTTCTGGTAAGAAGAAAAATGTAATTAAAATGCATTCCTGTAATAGCTGGTATGGTTGCCCACGACAAAAATGGGCCAAATTCTGCCAGCTTGTTTAAACATTATTGGAGTAGTATTTTACATGTTGTGGTTAATTGTAGTCTCGACTGAGACTGAGCTGTGATATAAAACCGAACAGACAGACCATATTGTCTTCTGCCTGTCTATCTTCAGCCATCTGCGGTCCATATTTTTCTTTTTTTCTTCTTACTTTCCATTTATGGACATTTACGTTGAGGACATCTTGTTTCAATAAAGTTTATTGGAATTGTCAATGGACAAAACCGACAAAACCACTTCGGTTGGAGCATGCTGGTGCCTTTACTTGGTACTCTCTGTCACCATAGCAACCCTTGTGGTTGTATGTACAGTTCATCTGACTCCTGCAGCTAACATATTGTCATGAGGTGTGTAAAATGAGTGTCTACGACGTGTTTGTGAAAAAGAGAAGTGGGCACATTTGTCTTGGCCTACAGCCTCTGTGTGTGTGTGTGTGTGTGTGTGTGTGTGTGTGTGTGTGTGTGTGTGTGTGTGTGTGTGTGTGTGTGTGTACTATACTGGACTGTACAACACACACACACACACACACAGACTCACACTGTCCTCCCTAAAGCACCAGGCTTAACACAGCAATGTGGTACTAACAAGTGTGTGACAATATGAGGAGACTCCCACCATCGACCGCACCATCACCACCTCTCTCCCTTCTCACCCACATTTTATCTGTCCTCCTTTCTCTAGATACACAACGGTCTCCCTCATTTGTACTTTATCACTTTATCTGCAGTCAGAACAAAATCTCCAACAAGTCAATGATGAAGTTACCATTAAAATTAATATCAATGAAAACATCGAGACAATATTTAGAAACATCGGGACAGTATTCAGAATAAATATAAGATTTAGCTATTAAATTGATGTGGCAGTAAAGTATGTCATCATCCATCCCATCTCCCCCACTCACTCATTCCCTCCCTTTACCCTTCCTGTCTCTCCCTATCTACTTACTCCTCCACTCCCTTGCCCATGTATGTGCTATAATTTCAGACATAAAAACACATATCTCACTTAGGTGTGCGTGTGTGTGTGTGTGGGGGGAATGCTCTTGCATTACATCATATAGACACAATGTATAAGTCACACCATTTACTCTTATGTTATTGCTCTTCGGCAAAGAAGAATCTCAACATTTTTCTGTGTTTTTTCTATGCAGCCAGCAACACACACACAAAGAACACTCAATGCACTGACACATTCTCATGTGTTTGCTTTAACACGCCATGTAAATGGATTATCAAGACAAAATCTGATTATAAAACCTAATAGGTGGTAAAATGGATTGTGCATAAATGATCCAGGTCAAACTCTGATATGATTCTAAACTAAGAGGCATGCTCTGACAGAAGGGAATGAAAAAGCACCAATAAAATGTACAATGCACGCGTGGGAGAGACTGAATGACTCTGCATTTTCTGCAGTTAGTTTGTGTAATTTGGACTCTTTTCATAACTTGTTTACTGTTGTACAGCTGTTTTGTTTTGCTTTATTTTTCAATTTAATCTGCTGAGTCTAATTATATCACCATTTGTAATCACTTTAAATGTCATGAGACAACCGTAAGAGTACTCAGATGGAAGACTGTGTTCCTTCTGTATCAAGCATTAGACCAGTTTCATTTAGCAAAAATATTTTCTTACTAAACTCTACTCTGCTGTGTTGTTTACACAGAATTTGTCACGTTAACCAACTCAAACCCCTCTCTAAAACAGGAAACATTTTCCATGACTTTAAGTGCGAAACAGTCTGCCAAAACTGTTCAGCATCTAAACCTTTCCAGGAATCCAGGAATCTGTGTTTTACACTTGATAACAATGCATTTTTAGACCTCTGATTGGTTTCTGAAAGGGTTTTATTAGTCTAACAGGTGGGTGAATTTTCTCAAACCATAAAAACATAATTCATGGGAACAGCAAATATTTGCAGCCTGTATTAGGAGGTGATCATGATACTATTGGTATAATCTAGTCTAGTCTAGCCTATAATAATAATAGTCTATTTCCTGATGTATGGGTAGGTTCAGCTTTCTTTCATGAAACATGGCTCAAAATGTGAAATCATTTATTTTACTGCTATGATTATCATTTCTATATTATTTAACAAGTAATTTTGGTATTTGTATGAGTGGACTTACAATAGAATCATTAATTTTTTTTTGTTGATTTTTTCATCTAATCACTGCTCTCTCTGCGACTTGAACTGAAGCTGTGATAATGGACTACAACAGATGTTGGTGAGATGGTGCTGTCATTTTGGTTGGCCTGTGTTATTAGGAAGCAGGATATCTAAAAAAGTAAAAATCACCAAACTTGGAGGTACATGGTTTTAGGTCGGCTCTAGGTGTGTGTAATTTGTGACTTGGATAAGACAAGCTCTGATATGAAAAATGTTGCAACACTCCCTATTTTCACAGGTCCTCACATCTCACAACCACACACACACACAAAAAACAATCAATCATACTCAATATGCAATGCTGACACCAATCACAGAGGTGTGCAAATACACACACACACACACACACACACACACACACACACACACACTGGTACAGCCTGAGGTCATTACAACTGTGGATACATTTGTCTTAATGAGGGTGCGTGACAGTGTGTCTGTGCTTGCTTGCTTCTGTGTGTTTTCATTTTGATTTGACTTCCCAACTATCAACACAAAGTCATGAGGGGTCTGCTGGGAATCCGTGCCTATACACTGTTATGAGTGTAGTGGACCGAATCTTGCTCACATGCTGATGCAACACCTCACCGCCTTAATGTGCCCGTTGAGTCTGATTATATTGTCTGAAAACACAAAGCACTTTATATATTAAATGAGAACAGACTCGCTTTTAAAAGATGTGTGTTTTGCCAAAGGCAAGAAGGTCACTTTATCACCGTCTCATTAGTTGAGTTGATGGAAAAGAAAATGGTCTTTGGAGTTGTGTGCCTGCACACTTCATTAGCTGTTATAATAACTGACAATAAAGCAGTGGGGAGCAGAGGAAGGGAAAGAAGAGACAAGAGGAGACGATGGGAAGAGAGGTGAGGAGGAGGAGAAAGAGAAAGAAGAAGACGATGTCCTGCCAGTGTCTGTGTAACAAAGCCACTCTTTATGTAATTGTCTCATGGTGAGTGTTGTGGTATTTGGCACCAGGAGTACTATGAAACTCAAACCATTGCTGCGGACTGTCCCTTTAATGTGGCTGCAGACTAAATGGTGCCCTGTCATCAGCCTGCATTTGCTCGCAGTGGTTTTGTACAATCAAACTCTCACACGCAGGCACACAAATGTAAACACACGCACACCCACACAACCGCAGCACACACAAACTATACATGTTCCAACCTAGACAAGTTACACATTACCTTTTCATTTCACCAGCAACATTGTATTCTATATGTGATTCTATATGTCCATATTCAATAACACACACGAGAGTAAAGCTGAGGTGGGCTGCTCTCAGCAAGATACAGGCACCGAAACCTGAGTGCCTGCACAGCTAACCAAACATAGTGGATACACTGAGGAGCTGGGACTGTAGCATTGCCAGCTATGGCTAAAGGTGAATTTCATTAAAGTTGGGTCACTCTCCAACAGAGAAAGAGAGCGAGGAAAGGAAGTACGGGAAGCAAAATGGATCAAATGAAACAAAGAAAACGAAAGAAGAATGAGAGTAAGAAAGCCCCAGGGAAAATGGGTTCAGTAAACTATCATCACCCCTGATTTCAGCTGAATAATGAGCTTCTTTCAGCATGATAACTTCCTGCTACTGATGCATACTGATAGAGCCACGCTACCTGAATGCTGTCTGCTTGGTCAATCAAAACCATTCCCTGCCTGCAGACAAAACAAGTGGTGCAATCACCATCTATCCATCAGATAAGAAACAGATGTTAGTTATGGGGCTGAGCTCAAAATGACACACACACAGATACACTACCATGAACACATGGGTGCGAGCACGCACACGTGCAGCCTTTGTAGGTTTTCATATTTCATGTTGTGGAAAAATAAAGCTGTTTCTGTGATTTGTTTGGAACTACTCCTCATTGTATTTATGACTTTTTAAACATCCTTGATTAGTCACCATAATCATTTTCTCGACTAAACTGCTCCATCATGTCCAGAAACTACTGTCTTCGTTCTTGCCTGTGTGTTTAACAATGTCTGTTTTTGTGTACACAGGATCTGTTGAGGGACGGATGTTGTGGGAGACTTGGCTTTGCAAGAGATGAATTAAACAAACCAAAACAAAATGAGAGAGCAAAAATAAAGGTCAAGTTCAATAAAGTCTCATGCTGAGGATCTTCCAGGTCAGGGTATCTTCGTGGGGGATTCGGCGGATGTCGGTCTCCCAAGCCCAGGAGAAACGGAGGAGAGGGGGTGAGATTTGACTGATAACTCTGGGCAACAGTTTTAAGAATATATCCAGAAAACATTATGGATCTGACTCAGTCATTCCTGCAGTGCTAGCAGCTGTTTTAAATGCTTCCTCCGTCAGGATCTGCGGATCTAAACCAGGGCAGCTTCCAAGAGACGTGACCATCCTCACCACAAAATCAGTTATTTTAATAAACTGGCAAGAGTCCTTATTGATTAAGGAAGGGAAGGAATGAGCTGATGAAGTTTATGCAGGAGAACCAAGCAGGCTTTAAGGCATTTTCATTTCCATATTGCATCCCACAGTCAATTTTCTTGGGGTTTTGGACCAGGTGAAATGCATGTTAAATTCTCTACAAGCCTGTCAAATGAGGAAACCATTGTTGGACTGTGAAACTCCTTGAGATCTTGAGCACGTCAGTGTGCTGTAGGATCATCTGTAAGTTGACAGCTCTCTCTTCCATGTACAAAAATTAGCTTGGTGAGACAGATTAGGAGCACTGATATATTTGATTTTAACGATGCGTTCATGTGTGCATGATGAGCATCCCTTCAGAGTGTTGGTTGTGTGCATCCTCAGACCTTTACGCAAGGTGTCCACAAGATACAATAAAGCACATCAGTGGAGGGGGCATTATATCACGATGTCAATTAAGGTCAGCAGCGAACACCGCAAGAACAACAACGGAACCTTGTGAAGAAGCACTGGTTAGAGCTTGTCGCCACTGCTGCTTTTTCTGCTGTCAGTAAACCCCCATCGAGTGCCGAGGTCTTGTGATCTTTGATGCTGTTTTCCTAGGCTAGAGAAATAATCAAAGCCTTGTAGGTAGGATTAAGAAAGGGGGTGTCATATTCCTATAGCTAGGTACCGAACTACGTCCATTCAAAAAACAGTGACAGAAAAAAGTGGCCACAAGCGTGGATGACATAGACGCAGCTGTACTAGATTTACAGGAATAACACTTAATCTATACTTTTTCTCAATTGTTGTGAAAAAGTTCACCGCTCCGTGCAATCACTAGCTCAGTTTAAAGGTTGACTGAAAATGACGTTGGCAGGACCGTATGTCACTCAGTACTGATTGGTTTGCACAGAACAAAACAGAAATAAGCTAACATGAACACAAGGTCAGGTTGAATAAATTAAGATAAACAAAATGCCTATACAGTCTGATTATCAGGCTAATTCTGGTGTCGGCTAGAAAGAATTCAGCCCTGATCTGCCCTCCAGAGGACACACATTTTAAAAGTACACAGGCAAGTATGTGATCAGTGCTGTTTGCATTGCAGCTTCTTGTCCACGAGTTTGGACTGGTAAAAAGCAAGTGTATCATGAGTGTAAGGGTGCTGCTTGGCCATAGATATATATAGAGTTGTAGTTTAATCGATGAAATATTATTACCTGTCACAGCAACATTGTCAACTACAAAAATCATTATTTGAACAACAAACAACTGAATACAACAAGTTGAAGCAAGTTCTATGGGCTCTATCAGAAGACATTCTTGGTGCCTTATCTGTCTTGTCCTATGATCTGCTCCTGCAGCACATCTTCAAACAACTCAGTTTCTACTTCACATGAACACACTTCATACTTCCTATATCCACTTCAAATGGGATGGGGATGCCTGGCAAAGTAGGAGACAAACTGAGCAAGAAGCCGGGCTGAAAGATACTTTGATGAATATATGGACAAAGGTTTGAGAGATGTAGTGAAAGCATTTTGAAGCTCCACTGGTAGCTTTTGCTTAAGAGAGAACTAAAAGTAGGTCAGTGGAAATTAGGAAAATGCAGTGCACCTGTGGCCGTATTCCCACATGTTAAGCAGATCAATGTGTAATTCGCTCCATCAATTATCTTAGTAGCCTAAACTACGACAATGGGTGTTGTCTGGGATGCTGAAGGTGATCATTGAATGTAATTTCAGACAACACATGTGGGGTTACAGTTCAATGCACCATGTGTTAAATGCACTGTGAACGTATCATAATGTATTTGCTTGTAACAGATGTGTTCACATATATTGCAGTTTTTATTTTGCTCAAAAGAAGTTGGTTAAGGATGTGTTGAAATTGAGTCCTGCTTTTTGTGTGTGTGCAATTACCATCACTAGAGGTGTTCCATGAAGTGGTAGCTAGCACACTGGGGTCTTGGGGAAACTCAGACCCTGTAAACAGAGGAAATGGAGAAAACTATTAGCATGTTTCTGACTGTTGGGTCTTACTTACTTTCCATTACTATTTCACTAGATGGATCGTGAACCCTGCAATAAGAATAAATGAGGCAGAGCAAGTGAAAAAATGACAAGCTGTGAGCTTCAGCCCCCTTCACAAATGGATGCCATTCATTGTGAATTGAAATTTGAAAAACATGCTGCTCAAAGAATCAAAAGTCGCCCAGTGGTGCTAAGTGGGGAAGTTGAGAAATACTTGCACATGTCCTCTGATGCACAGGAGTGACAACCAATCGTTTTGATTGCCTTGGCAAACAGAAGAGTTGTTTTCTACTCCAACTCAACAACATAAAAGTACGTCAAACTAAATATAGGGAAAACTGATTGCGATAGTCAGCAGCTTCCCTATTCTCTATGATAAAACTTAAACGTGTGACTGGGACTTCAATGAGAAAAACAATGCATGGAAACATCTCTCGGAAAATATTTTGTCTTGCTCCAGTTTAGTGGCTACAGGAGAAAAAAACTGTTCAATTGGAGCTGAGTGTGTAAATTGCCAGCTCAATGCTAAACACACCTGCAAGCCTCACTTTGAGTCTGTATGTGTGAACAGGGAGTCACTTCAAACAGCAACAACAGACTCACTGCTCTTGCCCAGACCTTCTGTGCTAATTGGATGCCCCTAAATTTAAAACAACAACAGCACAAGCCACTTTTCTATGTAAAAGACTGCATACAAACACACATTGCTTTAAGAGTTTTCCATCTTAAATGCAAAACAACACTGGTGATAGCATTGTACATTGGCTAGTGTAGATCAAAGTTTTGTATGTATAACAGGGAGCCTATCAGCGAGCCATGTGAACCCTAATGCTGCATTATTACCAGCTGATGACGGAGCAGCCCTCTACTTTTCATTACAGGAGAGAGGAGAAAGAAAATGGGCTGACCTGACACAGGTGATAAGGCGATTCCTGACAAATAAAAAAGCCTGAGCAGGACTTAAACATGCAAGACTGACAAGGATGGAGTCTGAAACTGTTTTTATCTTTGCTGATTCCTGGGACACAAGACAACACACATACATTATCCCACGGTTACAGTGGGTTCTGCTTTTCAGGCTGACCCAGTGTGTGTGTGTGTGTGTGTGTGTGTGTGTGTAAGTGCAGGCATGGATAGTTAGACATGATGAATGATCAAATGGCTGCCAGCCAACTGAGGGCATGCATTGTACATTCACAAACATGCAAAACCACAAGCATGTGCACTGATACAACTGTACACACACACACACACACACACAATATAGTTCATACTGTGCTTGTATATGTTTCAGCATAAAACTTAATAAGAACTTTTTAAAATTTTAAAATAGTTTATTCATGTATTTACAACTTGAAAACATTATTGTTGCGTGTGTGGCATGCAGGGTGATAGTCGGGGAGTGTGAGGAGAGAAAGTCTGCAGTCAAACAGGACCAGGCGCCTGACACAGGGTCACGCTAATTGGGTGATAATGTGTTGTTTTACACGTGGTGTGACATGATGGTAACGACTTTGTGGTGGTGCTTGTGAAATGAGCTGTGTTAATGAGCAGCGCTTTGGGCCTCTGCACCTGTTAGTGGGGGAGTCTGGAGGCTCGGCAACAGGCTCACAACAACAGGCTGGCAGCTTTTATGAGTTATGGTCAAGATTGCTACAGATACAGTATGTAGCAACACTGCAGGGTTGATATGCAATAAAGATAGGTGTGTGTTCGTTATGTTATCTCTTTATTAAAATGATGTTTATTTGCTACTCAAACAATAACTAATTCTCTGCTAGCTAGGTTATCCCCTTCAAGAATATATTCATTATTTGCTTTAAAATGCTTCTGAGTTGACCCAAAATGTCTTGCTGGTTGGTCTCTGGAGGCTCCTAACATGATAGTGTATTATAGCAAGTCTTGGCCCCACGGTGAGTCTAAATTCTCTCTGTGTTCTGGTTTGATGGGCTTAAAAGAAACACAGAGCTCTTGTGGTCTACAAAGGAGGAGAGGGGACGTTGCAGCTCACTAGCTTCACTAACACAAAGCTAGCCAAGTGCAGCAAGGTGAGAGTTCAATAGAGGGGCTGGACATGGGAACACAAGGGAAGGGGAAGGAGGAGGGAAGAGGGAAAGGTGTACCATGAGGAAGAAAACGATATGGAGTAGGCACAGCTGCATGATTTTGAGAAGAAATTGTGGTATTTTCAGGAAAGTTATATTCAAAAGTCAGTCCTCTCTTAGGAAATGTATTTTTTTCAGGAACAAACAGTGGCACAGGTGATTTTATTGATATTACTTTTGCAGATAAGACCAACTATACGAGAGGTTATTCACAAATTTTTCTTCCATTTCTCTCTCTTTCTCTTCCACTTTATTTATCCTCTATTTAGCTCACATCTGTTAGTTCTCTCTCATTGAGACAATCATCTGGAATATCTGGGATGATTTGCAGAGTAATTTTGAGATTAGCTTTCTAATGTTTCTCTGTAACAGAGGGAAGCAATTGTATTACGCCCATTTGTTAATGAGGGCCTAAAAATAGGCTCCTTCACAGCACCTGTCAGTTTAGATCAATGGTTCTTGCAGTTGTGGTTCTGGCCCCTGATTGGATCATGATCCTGATTCTGATGGTCTCCCATATTTTCACTGGACGTGTGTATTATAAGGATGCTAGTCTGCCAGTAGGGATCACTGAAAAGGATCAAAGGTTTAGATGATAGGAGAAAAAGGAAGAAACTATTACTGTGAATTTCATTAGGCTCATTAGGCACACATACCAGCATATTTTTCTACTACTGAGGTGACAGATCAGAAAATAGTGATATGAATTGTTTTTATGACGGTAATATGAGTTATTTTGAAAAGGAACGGACAAACCACCTATTTTGTTGTTAGGTATGAGCACTTTTTGTGAATGTCATCCTGCTGAAACGGCTTGCCAGGCCAGAAAATGCTCATATGGGTCCATTTGGCAGGCAATGACACCCAACTTATTTTGTCGTTTAGGTACGATGACGTGTTGGCAAACACACTTGCATACCGGCTCAAATGAAGATGCCCATATTGCATGCATAAATCATAAAGCAATAACTTCATGCTAAATTAAAGTAGGTATGCAAGTTATAGTTATAAATATATAGTTACAGCTATATATTTTAAATGACTTCAAATACTTTAACTATGTTTCCTTGTAAGTAGGTAGGCTAACTGATTTCATGTGGAAGGTGATCTCAACAGGCTCAGGTGAATTGATCTAAAACACTGTTGGACCTACTGTATGTTCAGCTCTGATAAAGCTTAAACCAGTGGCTGAGAGCCTATAGCATGTACACAGACAACCAACCCCAGTGCATTAATTAAATTCAAACAGGCCAGCTGTACCAATTTTATAGCGTATACCGCCATCAATCTAGAGGTCTGTTTTGTTTTTGTAATTGGCCCTTTGATAACATTACTCCCGTCACTTCATATGTATGTGGTGGGTGAAATTTCTCAGAGAATTTATCAGCATCGGTTGAAGTCTGTTTCGTGCGGCCTCTCCAGCCAAGAGCCAAGCTACCTTTTAGCTGGTTGTCTACCATTTCACATCACTTCCATTTTTAACAGCCAAAAGTCGGCTTCCCAGAACTATTTGTAAACTGATACCATCTCTGCCTATTGGTTTTTATTAAAATGACGATTATCTTAACTGTTAAAAACCTTGGTTTTACAGTAATTCCTCTTGAAGTACCTTCAAAGAAAAGCAATATAACCTGGGTCAGAGCTGTGCACATATTTCCATAGCATGTCAGTAGTGATATGTTAAAACTTCAGAGGCTATTTTTGTATGACAGTGAACGCGCATGAAAAAATCTGGATGTTTGACAACCTTTATTATAGTATCACTTTCCACTCTTGGCTGGTATTGCGCATTTCATACAACTGAAAGTTTTGGAACCTCTTCTTTCATTTGCAACTAGGTGCCATTAATTGCCATCCTAGTGGCAAAATATACAGTAAATGGTTAACATGAAGGTGCCTTTGAGAGATCCAGACATCAAATCTCCACACAGAAAGTTCCATAAGAGCAGCCTGTGATCCTCATCCAGCTATATTTGGCTTATGATGATAAAAACCACACAGGGACATGAGCTTAACCCCTATAAAGCTCTGAGAATGTGGTGTGACTTTACTGAGACAGCAGCATATTGGAATTAGTGCTTCAAACTCGAAGGCATGGGAATGAGTGAGAGGCCTGAAGTAGACTAAAGAAGAGTGAAGGAGAAAGTGAGAAAGTGGGAGCCTCAGAGGGTAAAGCTGAACCAAAATCAGAAATGTTCAATTTGAGCGGTTATGCGTTGCAGCTAATATGCTGTTATATGGTCTGGGGGGCTGTGTTTGGAGCCAGGCTGGTTGGTGTGGTGAGTGAGGCTGATGTATGAGCTCTCCCGCTCTGTTATTAGGGCCTCTCCCTAGGTCCTCTTCCTTCCCTATTAGCTGGAAAACTGACCTAACTCTGGGGTTATCTGGAAGAACAGCAAACCCACCATTTTTACAATGTCATATTTCTGACTTAAAGAGGTGAATGAGAGATATGTGTAGGTGAAGAAGATTCAGGAATGATAATCATTTCCCTCTCCAATTTGTCTTCATCAGAACTCACTTTCCATCCATAAAGTTTCTTTATCTCTTCTTGTGTCCTTACTCTGTCTTTTATCTTCTAAATATGCGTGCGTCTACTGAAAAAAAAATCTCCCCCCAGCCCTGCTTTGATTTTCCCTACAAACCACTGTCTCATGTCACTTCCCTCATGCATGCTTATCTAAAGGAAGTACTTAAAGTATTTATGTGAACATCTATTCCTCTTGTATACCCAACTATGCAGTTACAGACATGAGAGTGAAATAACGAACTAATGTAACACTGTGGCTTGCATCCAGAACCAGACTAAGCACCATATAGGGCTCAAGCTGCCTTAATGAATTATTAGCACAATTAGGCTCAAGATTGGAAAACGAGCGGAAAGTTACAGTCTTGGCGAAAGGACAGGGATTTGAGAGAATAAAGATTTTTCATGCCAAGAGGAAGAGAAAAAAGGGCTGAAGAGTGAGGGAGAGAAGAAAAGAGTAGAGGACTTGGAAATAAATGGAGGGAAGAAGACTTGGAAAATGTGAGAGTGCAGAAAAAAGACAGCAAGAGAGAAAACAAAAAAAAAAGAGAAACTTTATAATAAACCCAGAGTGAAGGCGCTCGTAAAATCTGCTTTTTAAGAAGTGGGCTTCTGTCCCACCAGGCAGAGTGCAGGTTTGTGCTGGCTGGAGAGTTTATTCACTGTTTCTGTCATTGTGTCAGATTTAAATACACACGGTTCTACATGGATCACAGAGTCAAGGGGCTAATGGTCGGCCACAGGTAAGGAGGAGACAGGAAATACATACATAGGTAGGATGGTAATTATTTGGGTCTTAGTTTTGTCCGTTTCCATAAGATTTGATAACATTGTAGCTGCCAAGGTAACTGCTGAGATCTGGTAACACGGAAACGTCGCTAAAACAAAGTCCGCTCGGGCAAGAAATGCAATCTAAAAAACACTTTATTTGGAAGTGATAGAAAGTGAGGGCACCTGAAATTTCAGTTAAGTAATAATTATTTTGCATAGGGAAATTTTGCGCGTACATCACTTAAGTAAAGCAGATAAAAACTGGAAATAACCGTTTTGTTTTCTCTTTCAACTAAATTTGGGGGTTTGTTTAAAATGTGTCTAATTGTCTGAATTCTTGCCCAGTCTGACATCTTTTAAGTGATGTTAACGTGTTTCCAATGTGGTACATAAAATGTTTATTACAAATACAAATTATGCCAAAACTACCACCAAAATTGTAATAAACTCCAAGTTGAATTAACTTGAAATTATCCTTTGTCCCCTCGGACAAGACAGTAGAACTAGAAAAACGATAATGATGGCTGAGTTTGAAATCACACTCGTTACTAATTATCATTTTGTGTCATCACTGCCAGATGTAGAGTTGACAACAGTTTGGATACTCAAATAAAATGGCGGACAGTAAATATAGTACACTATATAGTAAATAGAGAGTGCTTTCGGACACAGCCGATGTGTACCTGTGTTTGCTTGAATAGCTGCACCTGCGTGTGTGTGTGCAGGTGTTTGTTCCCAGGCTCAACTGGAGCATAAAGAGGAATAAAAGCAGGCCCAGTTCAGGGACTGAGAGTGTTCACCTGAGGACATCATGGACCAAAGAACACAGGATTCACTAACACACACACACAGTCCTGCATTGCCTCATAAAGTTCTGCTCTGTAACCTTATAAGACCACAGAAGGGGGTGAGAGAGAGAAAGAGGTGGGAGGGTTGAGCAGGGGAGAGAGATGAGATGACAGGAGGCTGCATGACAAGGCCCTTTTTGGATCAGAACAATAGACAACAAGAGAAAGAAACAGCTCAAGTTGCAACAGACATTTGCTCCAACATGAAAAAGCACAGTTAAAAAAAAAAAAAGTAAAAACTATTTCTTCCCCTCCAAAAATCACACTGAGCTGAGCAGGGAGGACATTTGATACAACTTATGCTACATGTTTTGGAAAGCTGCATTGCATTTTGAATTACTATTTGGCTTGAACACAAATCCTTAATAAATGTTGGAGAAAACTTTGGTTCTTTGTTTAAAACTTGCTAAAAGTTTTTTGTTTGTTTTTTACATCTTTTTAAAAATATTATGGACTTTAATATTATGGAAATATTAAACATACTTTCTGGTAGACATACACTGGACAGAGACACCGGCATTGTGAGGGAGCAAGAAAGCCAACTGAAAAGAGTGTCCAGCCTTAGCATTGTAAACATGCATCTTTATTTTTAAAATACATTTGTGCACTAGACAGTGATTTGAATATGTAGCTGTAAAACTCCAAACCACTTCAGAGGGCTTTCAAACTGCTGCAGAGCTACTTCAGAGGAAACTTGAGTACACCAAGAATAAGCTAAAGCTGACACACAAGTGCTGAGAAGATTCCTTTAAACAGCAGCTTGTCACTTCAACTGAAAATTATCTCACAGCGGCAGGCTCACACTGACAACTGTCACTACCCAGCCTTCCTCAGTCCAAGGAGGAGAGCATGGCTGAGTGGACAGCAGGGTGACGTCCTTAAAGAAAGACACTGACTCCTTGCAACCCCATGGGTCGCTGGTATGAAGCAGACTTAGGCCTCTGACTGAATTTCCATACAGGCATCAATGGGGATTTTCTTCTTGTAGTTTTAATCAAAACCAGTAGTTTAATGTCATCTCCCAGTCTCCACCACCACCCTGTCTAACCACACGTGACACAAACAGGGGTAGGGGGCTCCCACTATGTGCACTGAAACCCTATAGTAGTTCTGTGCTACCCTATAGTAGCGTCTCTCCCTCGCAAGGCTGAATTTGGTAGCGTACTAATCAGGTCATACTGTATACTGAAAATGTAAGTTTCATGACCATCCATAACAGTATGGAGGCTACATACAATATTGGCAGTTCCTTTAACCTTCATTTACTAGGATCTCAATTAACTGACAAAAGGACCGGGCATAATTCAATATTATCGTTTTTGACTTATCTATTGACTTACAGTATAATTTTTAAGAACATTTTGTTTAAAGTAATGATTCCAAGCAAATTGTAAATAAAAACAAATCAATTCTGCTTTTGCTCATTTTATGTGGTGAATGTGCATGTATTTGCCATCTCTTGCTATACATGGAAATGGGAAAAATCAGGAAAATACTCCTGATAATATTGTGATATTAATTTCAGCCATATACTTTAGACTAACTTTAGCGGACAAATCAATAACTGCTGGTCTTTTTACTGGTCAGGTCCACTCACACATTTGTACCCACAGGAAAATGAAAGTTTCCAGTCCACCAGACTACTTGCATGTCTTTGAAATATGGGAGGAAACCTGAGTGTGCCAAGGAAACTGCACGCAAACACACAGCATGCAAATTTTACACAGAGGGCTGGAGTTTAGGAATGAACTTAAGTCTATTTCATGTCCTTAAGTCTATTTCATGTCCTCCATTGCAGGGAGAGGCTGGCTTTGTGTTATGCATCTTAGTTTATATTAAGCTATAGTCCATCTTACATATTTGTCTGTTTCGTCATGACAGAAACTTTGCTCTTGGAGTAACTTCATGCTGTGCTGATGGCTCTGCAGAAGCCCTGCCTTTCCCTGTTTGGCCCTATAGAACTACACATAGGTTAAACAGGCTGATGCAGAAGCCCCTGCTGTCCCTGTGAGGCTCTGCAATGGAAACCACACTGATGTATAAGGCCTGGTTAGCCTGGGTGAGGCTCCCCTCGGCTCCGGTTACCAGCGGTGTAAGCAGACTAGTGAGGAATGTGCACAAGCATGTTACCACCTACTGTGCGGCTCATCTGTTTTAACCTGACAGGTCCAGCGCAAGTGTGTGTGTGTGCAAGTGCTCAGCTTTCTGGAAAACCTGATCGCTTCCAAGCAGATAGACTGAGCCCTGAGACCTTGACGTAATCTGCAGAGGTAGCTGTTTGTCTGTTCATCTGTCTGTGGAATGTGAATGGAGTCATCACACCTGCATGTTAGTGTGTCACTTTATTGGAGAGGATGTGCTACTTCAGTGCATTGTGCAGAACGAGCATAGCGGTTAATGATGTGATCATGGTGCACAATGATGTTACGTACGTGCTGAGGTCTCTGTGTGTCACGGGTCAGGTGTGGAATGTAAGATTTAAGATGTAAAGCCGAAGTCAGTCAGGCTGTCTGTGTGTGGGACATGAATATAGTCATCTCGCTTGGCTTTTTGTACATGACTTTTCTGTAAATAGTGTATCGCGTGTGCCAACAGTGTGAATGGTGTGAATAAGACACATGCCATGTTGCATGCCTGTCTGTGCTTGTGTGTGGACAAAAACTTATGTGTGTGTGTCTGCTCAGGTGCAGCCAGGGACACGTGCAGACTCCATATACTCACTGTCGGCATTCACAGATTCCTCGAGGATGACAAATTTAAAAGGAGAGGCCCCAGCAGATGGAATCTGGGAACGCCAAGATAATGCTGCTGGATTTCAAATGTGATTCGGATTTAGACATCATGGGACTACAGTTGAGCTGGGCGCCATTCCAAAACTATTCTTTACGTCTGTTGGTATTTCCTCACTTGCCAGGCTGAATCTCGCCTTGTCTGCAGGACGTATAATGACTGAAAAGTGTTGGCAGGCCAGCTTACATCAATGAGAGTAGTTAGGCCAGATACTATTAATATAACACAAAGAATGACCATCTCAAGCTAATTATGTTTAATTTAAATCGCAGGTCAAACACAGTGATGGTGTCATTTGGAAAACATTAGCATTATTAGCCAGAATGCTGCTGGTCTGTCTTCCATCAGGCCATAGTCATGGTTGCTTTGACTCTGAAAGCATGAATGAACTAAAACACACACAAAAATGCAAAAACACATATATATCAAATAACGCAATTTGGTACACATCTGTGTATTTCTTTGTTTGCATTTCCAAACACAATTAAGATAAGTGTATTATCAATCATACAAGTAAAACAAATAGTTGTTCTTTTTGAGCTCTGCAGATGTTTTCCACCAAGAACTCCATTCATACAACCATTGTGGTTTGCACATTTTCTCTCTGTGTGCTTATTGAACTGATTGACCTGATGTGTAACACGGATCACTGATTTATGATTTCTAACTGCGCAGACAAACTATGCTGAATAATTTTGGGATGCTTATGGGAAACTGGGTGTGAGACATTGTGTCTCCATCAACTCATGACTCTTAGTCAGCTCTCAATGACTGATGCTGTAGGATAGACTCAGCCACAAGAAATCTGAGTCCGGGCCAGAGTGAAAGTTAGAAGAGGAAGAAATTGAAATAGAGACAAACACAGAACAAGTAGTGGGAGAAATAAGAGATGGAAAGATATACTGTAGAGACAAAGACAGAGAGAGATGAAAGCGAGAAAGAAACGCCATGCGCGCAAAAGAAATATTCATTCAGTGAAAAAGTCCTGTGTTATTCTTATTCTTTGGTTTTCCAGCTTTGTATTGGAGACCAAGTCTGGGTTGCCAACAGCAAGACTCTGAGGCAAACAGAGAACCACTGAGCCTTTCCAGCACGCTTCCCTGTCAATCACATTGATGCTCTAGGGGAACCTCTCCTCGTCCCACGTTAAGAAAATAAGCACCAGCATTCCTCCACTTGTTTAGAGGAAAAGGTAGCTGCCTAATGAGGAAGACAGAAGGATGGAAGACAGGAAAAGAAAGGATGGGAGAGATGAGTGGTGGGAAGGAGAAGTGAGAGCTTTGTGTCCCCAAAGAGGGAGCTGAAAACAAGCCAGAGACAAACCCACACTGTCGGCGTCCAAAACACTTTCCGCTACAAAAAAATTGGACTGGAGCATTTCCACATACCATACCACAAAAAACAGATTTCACATACATTTCAGAATGTGCTGAGAGATACAGCATGATTCAAAATATACAAACACTGGTCGGTAAATGTATTTATAAAGTCAATGGTATTCATTCAAGATATGACATGCAGTCATTCAAGATAAAAAAAAATGTGTGGCAAAATTAACTTGACAAACACTGTTTTGAACAATCACTTTTGTCCAAGTAATGTATGTTGTGTAGTGATGGATCTGCTATATGAGCACTAACAACAAAAAGCAGGTCTTACAAATTTTCTATGATCTGAGATAATTCAATACTGCCATCCAAAAGTAACCCTCTAGCCTAGCTCATGTTGTAAATGTTGAAAAGTCAAAACTGGATATAAAGGAAAATATATTGATGATAGTAGATCAGAAGTTACTTCTAGATCTGCAAAAACTAAACTGTCCTGGCTGGCATCTATAAAAATGTATGCAATCAAGTAAAAAATAATATAGGCCAATAAAAAAACTAAAGTCAGGGGCCTGGCTGTAGTTCAGATGGTATTTTCTGGTTTTCTCATAAAAAAGTCTCATGCTAATTGTAGATCTTCGCTCTTTAATAATACCAAAAGTTTAACTCAAAACTTAGCTTGTAATATTTTAAGAAAACGACTAAAATATTACTGCCACAAGAAAAAAAAAAACCTTAGACAATATGTTTCCACTTTCCACCAAGAAACATTTGTAAAAGATTTGTTTGGTAAAAGTGGAAACTGTAATTTTGACTGTCAAGAGCGGGAGTTCAGCTCTGTCAGTCACTCCTTTTTCAATCAAATCTGCATTTATATGCCCTCAAAAGGTAACTTTGAAATCTGGTTTCCGCTTGTAGAAAATATTGACTATTCCACTGAATGTTTCAGTGTTACAGTGCATATAAGTATTTAGTTTTCTGATCACATTAAAACAGTAAATTAAACATAAATAAGTAGCAAAAATTGAAAAAGAATGCTGCTTTTTACACATGTGAGGGAGGATTTGGGTGATTCAGGGCCCCAAAGGTTCCCTTAATGGGAAGAAGGGAATTTCTTATAATTAAATTTGCCTTCTGCCCTAAAAAGTGAAGAACCAGATGGACCAAAAGTGTTTGTGTGTGTATACACTATGTGTGTGTTGTAGAGACAGACTCCCCGATTTCTAATTCCCCTTCACCCCATCTCTAATGTCAGGAAGAGGGAGGGGAACTGAGGAGGATGGGGGACACCTGCTCTGGATCTTCCACAGTTTGGGAAAAAAAAGATATTATGTAAGACAAGAACAAAAGAGGAGAAGAGAAGAAAAAATGTCAGGCAGATGTAAGTGATGAAAACAGTGCAGATGATATAAAGGTAACGTTGACGTTGTGGGAAGCTCGCTGAATGGAAACAGACTGGAAGATTTTTAAACTGTATGTTGAGAATCATCATACAGTGTGCACGTGTGTGAGGAGGAGAATTAGAATAACGTATAAAGAAAAAGTAGCAAAGGAGGAAAAGGGCAGACAGATGAAAAGACAGAGGGATGAACAATGGGAAACCCAGCACGGAAAAAGACACCAGGTGAACTGAATGCCAATGTGAAGGAGAAAATAGCAGCAAACCTCCCCCCAAAAAACTGGTTAAAATGTACGTGAATCTGGTTTCATGTTCCTAAGATATGTGGAGAGCACTTGGTTCAACTTGCCTGACTGCCTATAAGGCATAAAAGTGGATAAATTGTGTATCAATTTTCATTATTTATTAGTAAATTATGTACATACATCCATTTTGCAGTTTTCTTCTAAAGCCCACAGTGGAAATTTAGTGTATTGTTTAAGTAAAGTTAAAGTTTGTCTTCCCATATTCAAAGTTTCATCATTTGTAATTTGCACTAAAAACAATTTATTATGATGATGACTCATGATGCATGAGGCGTCACAGACACAGTTCAAAACAAATAACCGTGCTGGGTGGAACTTCATGCCTGATCTCGCTTTATTTGATGTAGTTTTCCATTGGCTGCAACTGCGTGTGGATTATGAAAACACTTGCACTCAAAGTCATCTCAAGAAAGTAGAAGGGGGTGGAGATGGCTGAGGGATTTAGAAAGCCTGGATATTATTAAAGTGGGCAAAATACATAAAAGAGCAAAAATAAGAGTGCCAGAGAGAGACATAAAATCTGCCACAAGAGACAAAGATGATCACAGTCCGTCTCACATTTCCAAAGCTTGTTGTAATTTCCATCTCATTTCCCCAGATGACTGGTGCGGGGGCTGACTAAGCACACCTTGTAAAGCATCCCAGCTTGCTTCTCCAAACACAGTCTCACCTCCCATAAACCCTGTTCTCTCAAACACACACTTCATAACTGATCCACCTCCACCTAGACGATGGAAAGGAGGATAGGCAGATGGCGGCGTGGAGAAGAGAGAGGTGTTAAAGGAGTACTATGGGGCACAAAGATCTCTATTGTATTACCTCATTTCCTGTTCAGAATCTCCCAGGTTGCAGAGATGAAATCTGTTAGATCCCTCTGAGTGCAGGATCCCACAGCCCTGCTATGCACCTTCATATGTTATTTCTGCTCCTTACTTCTCATCAATGTGCCAGACCTTTGAACCCGAGGCTGTTTTTGCTTGTCTTTTTACTTCTTTTCTACAGACTTAGTCACTGTCATATGTGTCATATATGTCATACATTGTTATTTTGTATGACATTAGGTTACCTAGAAATGGCATTATTTGGCATATAAGTAGAACTATACATATTGGAGAGCAGTTTTTATGACAAATTTAAACAATTTATATATATTTTTTTGTTTACATGTCTAAAGGTTCCAGACACACAACAAAGATATGCATGTGAATGGATAGAGGAGGATCTTAGTGACCCAGGGATATAACAACGTTCATGGTACATTATATGCCTTAATAGTGGCAAATAAAATAAATTGTGTAAAACAAAAAAGCTTAGTCAATGGATTTTGTCACTTTTCATTTCCTTATTTCCATTTGGGATGAATGCTTTCAGAGTTTTAGCACTACAAATGCCATCATGCTAACAGGTGAAGCAAACAGGAAATTGCCATGATGTCAGTGAGTTAACTGTGGGTTACACCGGAGCCCAGTTTTTATTTAGTGTGCTGTTAACACTTGCACTAGGGGAAGTTAAGCTACATTAGGTGCTATCCATTCCGGTTTGCACTGTAACCATGGCTGTACAGACAACAGTCAACTGAATTTGATAATTGTGAGGAAATATGTTAAGTTTTAAGGGGTGCCTATATATTTATAGCACTTATAAACACATTTATTGATTATGTATCCTCAAAAGAGATGGGAGAAAGATTGGATGCAACTCTAAATACATATAATTCTGGTGCCTGGAGGCTATTTGTGTAATGTTATCATGAGCTAAATGTAGTAAGTAAACAGCATCCACTCCAGTGGAAAGAGGATGAGATAGATAAGAGGGAAAAGGTGACTCTAAAAGCCAGACTGGTTTCCTGCAGATAAGGGTGCATTAGCTATTTGCATCTAGTGTCAGTGACATGTGGTGTCAAGTTTATTATTTATTATCGATTTTTATGAGACTGCTGTGGAGGGAAGTCAAAGAGAAAGGGTGGGGCGACAAAATGTGTGCAATATAAGCTTTCAAATGTGGTGTGTGTGTGTGTGTGTGTGTGTGTGTGTGTGTGTGTGTGTGTGTGTGTGTGTGTGTTAGAGTCATAGAATTGGCAGCAGGTTAGGGTACTCTGGCCTTGATTAGGCATCTCTTTCCCGTCCACCATTCGCTGAGTGAAGCAGTGAATTGCACTGCCATCCCAGTGGTGTAATTGGGGACACATGCGGCCCTAAACCCCTCCCTCCCTCCCTCCATCTTTAGGTCAAAGCAGCACCAAGATCAAATGCTCTCCTCAGTGGAGCATTCCTCAATAAAACAACAAGTGGTCAGGAGAGAAGGGGGAAGAGAGACAAGGAGTGAGAAAAAGGAGAAATAGAGGAAATCAAAAGAGATGGGGCGAGACGGGCAGAGGAAAAAAGGAGACGGAGGTGGAGACAGTGAGAGCATACGGAATATGTTTACAGTAATATCGCTGGGCCCTGATGTTATCGTGGCGCTTCTTGTGGTGGATCTCATCAAATTGCAGTATCGTCTGTCCTTTTCTCTTCTCTGCCTTGTCTCTTTTCCCCTCTTCTCGGTGCTTCATTACCTGTGCAGGAATCCCCTTCTTCTCCAAGCCTGTCCTACCAGCATATAGTGTATATAGTGTCGTGGGTGCTTTTTAAAGCAATAAAGCCGTTATGGGCTCAGGTCTAGTTCAAGCTAACATAAACAATCCTCCCTCCTCTTCAAAAGGCAGGGAGAAAAAGAAAGAGAAAGAAGAGAAATGGGCTGCTAGGCTACTGAAAGTCCACTCTTGAGATCCGCAGTGACAAATGTGGACACAAAAATAGTTTGGATCAAAGCAAGTGCATAGTTTTGTGAGGGAACAAAACAATTTATCATGAGTTTAGGACAAAGATGAAGGAATGTTCCCAGTTCTATCCAAGTCTTTGATGATACAGTTGGAGTCTAATGACGCACACAGTTCTGCAATGTCAGAATAATTTCACAGGTTTCTTAGCTGTTTTATGAAAGGCGTAAAACTGATGTCTCAGGTGGAGGAAACCATTTAGGGGATAAACTCTTTAAGATGTAGCAGAGATTTCCTATTAATTCTACTGTTTCATGTCCGTGTGTATCTGAATGTTGCCTGCTTGTCAGCGTGTGTATTGTATAGCTGCAGGCTGCAGACAGACAGCACAGACACTGGAGTGTGTCAGACTCCACATCTGGTGGATGGGCTCTGTTAGCTCTGTTTATCTGCCTATTATTATATAGTATAAAGCCTTTGAACTGAGCAGCCACTGCTGACAATCACCAGACTCCAACACGCCGTCGCAGTCCCAGATTTTAAAAAAGAGGCGTGCGCAGTCCTTTCTCACTAAGTGTTTTCGTGCTATAAAGAGACATTACAGTATGTTCGTTTTCCTTCAGCATCAGAAAATGTGACAGCCAGGTGGAGGGAGAGGTACAAAGAAAAGTTCTGGAAAAGTATGTCAGTTTCATATTGTGTTGTGGAGGATAATCCACAGTTTCCTGTTGTTGCAAATGGAGGTGGTGGAGAGAGAAAGTCAATGTGTTACTTCACAAAAACCTGTAGACCAGCTGGACAACTATTTCTTTAATGTGCACCTGTCATCATTTTGTATGGAAACGCCTTGATATACTGATGAAGTGTCTCAACACATTTTGATTTAGACAAGGCCTTCATAAGTCTCTCACAATGGGAAGCTAAATGTGGTATTACTGGGTGGTTCTCCGGCTGGCAGCATGCTGAAGCCGTCAGACTTGGTAGGAATTTAAGACCCACCAGTAACATTTCAAAGACTTGTTTCTGGTACCGACAAAGAATTTGAGACGTGTACTGTAGTTCCAAACCACACTGAGAGATCCACCATAAATGAGAAAGTGTGCTGCCCTTTATGTGCAGCCAGAGCAACGGTGTGGCTCATTTATGTGTTTTGAATCATTTTTGGACAAAACTAAAGCAAAGCATCAGGCTTTGGCTACACAAACTATATTTGTTGGTAGGATGAATGTATCATTGGTTTTGGTCTTTTCATGGGATTTGGGATGTAACCAAAAACCAGAATATCACCAGTCTTATCCTTTAAGAATTGAACCCCTCCTTCTTAGACCAATATCACACAAATATCAGTATGTAAAGAAATAAATAAATAAAAAAACATCTTTCCGTATGTCTATGTATGTGTAAGATACAATATAATAATTCATTTTAGAAAATAGTACTTAATTAAAGGATTAAGATAGCTGCTATAAAAGGATAATTTTACTATAATTCAGGGCTATGGTATAGCTTGTTTGTATATTTTCACTCCCTGTAAAGCACTTTTTACTTAATTAAGATGTATATTAAGATAATTATGGTTATTGACTGCTTTGTAAAACTGTCCTTGATTTTGGTATTATGTATTGGAGTGAAACTCTTCATTGGCAGTCAGCTCACATTGAGTTAAGCTGTAGATGGAACCAACATTCATTCACTTTATATTGGCAGTAACAGAGTCAGGTTCCATAAGAACTGGGTGAGGTTGAATAGTAATCAATGCCAAATCAAACTTTCCTTTGTTCAACTCAATATGATGATTTTCAGAAAAATCAGAAACAAACGTTTGAATCTTCCAACAAAGGATTACAAAATGTTACCTTTACAAAGGCCATGTTAGAGTAATAGCCCCCGGTTTAGCACTGTAGTGCTTTTACACTTTGCTATTGGACCCTGTTCAAAGTCAAATAAACAGTTGACACGATCTTAAGCTTGTTTACCATCCTGACTAAATCCCTGTGCAGCCCTCAAAGTTAAAACCTCACTAACCTGCTCTCACATAAGACACACAAGACACAATGACGTACACACAAAGATTCACCATAACCTACTATGGAAAGAAAAGAATACAATACTGCCTCTCAAAACTTTTAAATTCAACATTTTAATGTATTTTCACATAAACACATTGCAATTAACATTGTTGTAGGCTGATATATGAAACCTCCAGACAAAGTCGCAGACCAAGAAAACTGCTTGTACTCATAGGCCCTGTGATGGTGAAAGTGAAACCAATAAATCAAAGAGTGAAGTCAGTCATCTTCCAGTTTATAAAGCCCTATCTACAGCATAAATCGGTAGATCACTGTATTATTTCCACATGCGAAGGGATGAAGCTGAACACAATTACACAATCTGAAAACAGTTTACTTGTCAGGTTTCACCAGCCAACCGCTCTAGCTGCAATTTTACATAGATAGTTAGAGGGCAGTGTGTGTGTGTTTGTATTTTTTGCATGTCTGTGTACTCACACACAACTAGCCAACCAGGTCTAATGCAGAGAAATGACTATGAAACAAGTACATGCAAAGACACAAACACACACAAGCTCGGTCACACATATTTCTTTGGATAACAGAGCCTATACTCTTCCACTTGCACTGTATACAACCGCATACACAAACTATGAGAGCAAACACATGCACGCACACCGACACACAAAAACACACACCACACTGTATTATCAGCCCTCTGATTTAAATCACTTGCAGGCTCAGAGTTTTCCTGCTCTGAAAATGCCTTATTACTCCTCCTTTGTTTGACTAGAGCGTGATTTGAGCCCAGGCCCTTTAACATTCTTTCATTACTCTCCAGGCAACACACAGGCGTGCCAGAGGGACACTATGATCCACACTTCACTTACTTTGATTGTTTTTGGGAGAAATTGCTATTCTGGCTGGCACTCTCCTATTGGTGTAGAATGCCTTGGGTCTGGTAAGTGGGACTGTCTGTGCCTTATGGTGGTCTGTTCCAAAGCATCACTGTTGCCTGATGAAAGCCTCCTCAGATTTTTGTGATGTTTGTATTTTAAACAAAATTGAAGGATTTTATGTTTCTCTAAAGGTAATAAATTCCACAACCCCTGGGCCTATTAACATAAAAGAGGTTTCTTCTTTCAAGGCTGTTCCTGAAAAGCTGATATTTCTGAGATGTGACATTTTTGTGCAGCATCAACACATATTGAATGGATGGCCATGAAATTTTGTACAGACATTCATGGTCCCCAGAGGATGAACCCTACTGACTTTAGTGATCCCCTGACTTTTCCTCTAGAATCACCAGCAGGTCAATGTTTTCACTTATCCAGTGAGATATTGCTACTACTGGACATAATGGCATAAAATGTTATACAGGCAATCATGATACCCAGACAATGTATACTAATGGCTTTGGTCATCCTCTCACTTTTCCCCCAGCGCCACCATGAGGTTTATATTTGAGGTTTTGTGTAAAATGTTTCAACAACTCTTGGATGGATTCATGTCATGACATTTTGTACACACATTGATGAATTGTAGCAACGTTGGTGATCATTTACCTCTCCATCTTGCAACATCATCAGGTCAAAATGTGTCCAACACTTTGGTTTGCGACCAAATACTTGCATACTTGTAATTAACAAATGTCAGCATGCTAACACACTAAGCCCAAATGGTGAACGTGGTGAACATTATAGCTGCTAAACATGGGCATATTTGCATTGTCATTGTGAGCATGTTAGCATGCTGACATTAGCAGTTAGTACAGCTTCATAGAGCCACTAGCGTGTAGACTTTCTGTACCTCAGTCCCTATTCATGTATTTGTCCGTTTTTCTACACACTTAAATGATTTCATATCATAAACACATTAACATGGAAAAGTGTTAAATCTGATTTAGCATAGAATGGAGAGCAAAGCATATGAATTCTCACTTGTGTCACTGTAGTAATATTGTGTATGTTGAATAAGAGCATTCGACTCTTCTTCATTTAGTTGGTGGGCTCCATGAGGTCCGTGCAACAACCCCAGAGCTGTCCAGCAGGACTGATAATTCAATATTTGTCAAGGTCACTCCAAGGACAAACCATGACATATTAAGACCCTTGGTGCTCTGTTTTTGCTTTCAGAGCAGATGACAAAACAGCAGACATAACCGTTGCCCATAAAGGCACAATAGCAGCAACTGTACCGTCTGTGACTACCTGACCTTTCATTAGAACCAGAGTGACAGTGAGGCGAGACAGCTGGGCAGAGAGGAGAAAATGAGCAGTCACTCAGACTATGAATAGACCTTTGTACCATCTCCTCTATCTAGAAGAGGAGAGGAGAGGAGAGGAGAGGAGGAAAATTAGGTAAATGATGATTGGAAAAAAATTGAAGAAGAAAAAACTAGAGGATGAGATAAAAGGAGAAAGGAAAGAAGAAAAAAAGAAAATTGTAGGAAAGACAACAAAGGAAAAGGAGTGACCTGGATGGTGTTAGCAGATAGTAGGAAGGTTCTCCAGAGTCCCATTTAACCAGTTAGGATCTAAGGGATCCTCACTGCTGTAAATCCACTGGAATTCCGAGCGTGCCCGCTGCCTGGAAAACAAAGCTTGTGTTTTCCTTCAGCCCTGTCGTCTAATCACTTGCACATGAGCGGAGGAACAACAAAGCTGGAACAGTGGAGACTAAAAGACAGAGATGAAGGGGAGCACAGGGATGAGAGGAGGCCACTCGGGGCCAAAGCCTTTGATGCCCTCTATGTCTTTGAAGCCTTCCAACAGTTGCAGAGGACTGAGAAGACAGCCGAAGCAGCCGCACAGCGAGGACAGACAACAAAAAGGACCAAACAAGGAAAGGATTGTGCACCAAGACAAGGGAAAAAGGATAATAAATTGAGGGGAATATGAGGTGAGAGCAGGTTTATTTATTGATACAACTGTAGCCCCTGGACTAAGAGCATCTCTGATCAGGAACTTTTACGCTCCTGTATCCATATGGGCTACCGGTGAGATCACACAACCATCACCTTGACCATGAAACCTCTCGACATGTTGTATCTTGCACTGACTCACCTTATTCTAACATTGTCCTCATAATGCAGTCTCTTTTAGTATAATAAACAGGTGAAAATATTGCAAGACCCTGAACCCCAACTCTCCATCCTGCACTCCTTTAAATAATAAACTTCTGTGCATTAAACCTGATAACAATCCCTGTTCAGGGGTTAAACACAGCGCCCTATAAATCCAGTTCACCCTAGGAGATCTCATCCATCTCTTTCCTTCCACAACATATAACTCCAGCTTTATATTCTTGCTTGGCCTGCTCCACTCATATCTATCCCAAGGATAACACTGCAAAAACTAATAAGCATAGTAAACCAGGAACATTGTCGTGCTTATCAGGTTCCTTTCTCAAACTTTAAGTTTATTTTATGAAGTATTTAAACTTGCTTGTTTTATTGTGCTTGTGGACTGTTTTGTTTCATGGTAATTCAACATCTTTTAACATATTTACTAAAAATGTGAGAGTCTAACGCCACGTTTCCTCTTTTTAGACGTTTTCTTTCGTCATGACAAAGTGATAGTAATGTAATTTCTGAAGTGAATTTATTTAATTTGAAACATCTCAAGAAGATGCATTCATTTTGTGTAGTGTTTTCAACTGCAGAGGTAAATCTGCCAGCTCTGTGGTTGCACAAAGGAAGAACAGTCCATATTAAAGCAGCTCAGATCTGGTTTTAAACCTGACAGTTTAGTTGATTTCCTTAAAGAGAAACTGTAACACAGATTTTATGTGAATTTGCAAACAGGAACAACTGCAGCTACGAATGGTGATGAAAAACTGCACATGTACTGTATATTTTTACAAAAGGAAACAAGTGAGCAAAACCATGTACTCCTGCACTGTAAAATGAGTTTGACATACAGCAGTTTATGGCCAAAAGCACGGCTATTACACCGAATTATTACTATATTGTCTTACAGGATTCCCAACAAAACACCTTTCATGCCTTATTTTGTATTTTATTTGTGTGTTTGCTGTGCTTCCTTCCCTCTCAGTGCAGTAATCCACTTAGGAGAAATCTCGTCTCTTTTTTATTATTATTCCTTCATTACACTGGACATTTCACTCTGCACTTGTGCAAATCGTCACCTTACTTGAAATTCTAGAGAACCAAAGCTGTAATTTATGACGGCAGTCCAGCATAGAGACAGGAGCCATGGTTCTGAATTGTGAACGACTAAACACAACAGCTGAGGCTCAGAAATGAATTTCATCTTCTCCACACACACAGACACGTAAAATATCTCAAACACTCTGCCTGAGCTTTCCATTGCGCACACATACTTTATTACTTTTCATTATCTTTGATGGCTATCTGTACTGCCAAATCCAGCTCTGTGTTGTTCTTTTGGTTGTGCACCACAACGCTAATCCAGTGTCTTGAAAGACAATCCTCCTGCGATTCAGTTTATACTTCGGCTTTTATTTCATTTTAAACTAAATGTTTATGCTGAGCAAGACAAGCCAAAATTATGCTTCCAAACTGCCCCCTGCTTTTTTGCTCTAACACTACCAGGAACATTTACAGCTACAACAGTTAAAGCCTTGCTACTAATTCTACTGTTGAGCGGTAGCTTGCCATTACCTTTCTTTAAGCTAAATAAAATGTAACGAGGATTAGTCTAATAAGCATCATCATGTCATATGACTGCCATTGCACATTATCTTCCCAGTATGTCTGAATGGATAAAATGACTTGTTTACTCCCAGTTGAAACAAGAGCAGAAGTTTCCCTGCTATTAATAGTACATGGCAGCCAAACCCAAATGTACTTCGCTGACCCCAATAGGAAAATCTGACATGCCCATTTCATGCGATAAGGGATTTTCATGAAGGCTTGTGAATGGGCAATGCATTCCTTGTTTGCCCTGGTGTTCCTAAGCCTTGTGTTTGTTTGAGACGTCAGTCTTGAATCCCCATGGGAATCTCACTATGCTTGCAATGTTAGCTACTACATAAACCCAGAGAAATCCCACCATACCCACCCAGAGGTCAAACTAGGCCACTGACCAGCTCTGAGAACACCAACCATAACACAAACAATGTTGGACTCGCACCATTAACCCTCATCAAGTGCCAAATGAGGGTGTGGCCAATAAAGCAAACTTGTCTTTGAGGAGCTAAGCCAGCATTATTAGAAAGTAGTCAGCCTTGACCCCACGCTGACCCCACATTAACCACTGCTGCATTTATTCAATTTGGTGTGCTTGACCGCAAAGACTTATTGTTTCTATTACAGTGATGGCCATTGCTCCACATCAAGCATCTGTGCTAAATTAATCCTACAATCCTCCTGTAATAATCTACCTAATACTGCAATCTGTTTCCTCAACGACATAAAGTTCTTTGCTGTACAATAGAAGTGCCTCAATGCCTGACGAAGGTTGAAGACAAAACAAACATCCCTCTATTATCTATACCTGCTCATCCTGTGTAGAGTACGGCCAGAACACAGCTTCCTTAATACATGTTGTGCTGACAGTGTGCGGGAGTTCACCACTTTTTCATTAGATTTAATGTGTCTATCTATTGTCTTACAGGTGTGCATTAAATTATATACTGTTCTGCTTCTGCTAAGATACGAATGCTGACGGCCAAGACCAATAGAAAACAGCGAAGGGAGAAATACAGGGAGAAAATTTGGGGGGCTTATCCCTTCTTTCGGGATTGTACTCAAGACCACGTTCATCAAGTCAAATCTAAGGCCAAAGCAAATCGAGTTGTACTAAAAACCAAACAAGAAAGTAAACTAAGTAAACTTAGTATGTTTTCTTCAAATGTAAAATTGATGTTTTACAAGAAGCAATACATGTACAGATCTCTCTGTGAGAGCTCGAGACTGTATCCTTCAACATCAATGAATTAATCTTTTATCTAATGAATAAATATACATTTGACCATTAGAAACTCTTATTTCCTTCTAGGTCCTGAGAAAATATACAATACTGGACCAGGTGAAGAAAAATATATCACTGAAAATATATAAAGGTAGGAAAAAGTGAAGTCAACATTCAGTAGTGGCTGAGACCAAGACAAAACAGGCAAAAGAGCGAGACAAGTTCAAGACTTCAGAGAGAAGACCCAGACATGGTTCAAGTACAGTGCTGCCTCCTTCTGTATGTACAGTATTGTGAGCAGTAGAAACTATGGTTACACATAATGAGGGTAGTGCTGTAATCTACACCCAATCGTTCACCCGCCCATAACTCTTCATCCAGTAACATTAGAAGACCTGGACCATTTAAAGCTAAGCCCTGATCTCACTATTTATGTATCTTTGCCACTGCCAGATGTTACGAGGTTCTAAAAAGTGCTTCGGCTTCCTATATGATGTTGGGTAATATGGATTTGTGGTGGGCAAACACAGGTTTGTTAGGCCATAAAAATAGTCCAAACACCAGAGTCTGGGCCTCTGGAGAATATTGTGGGCTCTTAATGTTGCTCAAATGAGCTTTCTAACCTTTCGCCCCCTCTGATGGTGCCCTGGATACTTTCTGGTGTTGCTGGCAGACGTATTACAATTCATACACATTTCGACACCTTGGAATTGTAAGGTTCCATCTGCGTTCTGAGTGATTTTGAGATACTGAGCTTCAAAGTTTTTGCATTCCCAATAGCGATAGGGATAGAACCTTTTTGTTTTCTAAATAAAAAGTCCAAAAATGCATAAAACTTAAAAAAACGCCTCACATAATCACAATAAGTTGTCACAGAATAAGAATATGTGAATAACTGAATTTTGACAAAAATGTCAGATAGAACCTTATAATTTCAAGGTGACGATTTGTCTGGGTGTGTGTAAGTGTATGTCTTTTGTTTTATCTGACAATATACTCCGTATTCTTTGCTATATGTGAGTATAAACATCATAAAATTGTTCCTGCTTTAGTAACATAAGAGCTAGTCTGACCCATGAAGTAGGCTGTGGGTATCAGCCTGCCATTGGCCGACTATTTCAGTCAGAATTCTCCTCCACTTCCACTATCTGCTCCGTCTGTTACCGTTTACACTCTTTTGCAAGGGCACCCTTGCTGCATCCTGGGCTTAGTGACGCTCAAGACAATTGTGATTGGTTGAAAGAAATACAAACAAGCAAGATAATTTTCCCCCCCTATACCAGAATGATAATGAGTTCAGCCAGACCTTATTCCAGCGCTGGCACAGCGCTAAAATGAAGTGTGGAGATCTGGCTATGCGAGACTACATAAGAGCTTTCTCATTTTCCATTTTGCCTCATGTAGAGAGGTGTGACAGCAACAAGCTGTGGCTGCTGCTCCCAACAAGGACAGTCCAAGTTCTCAGTGCAGTCCCATAAAGAGAGGTCTCCTAAACTTTTACAGACTGACAACAGCCTGGTTTCCACTAGCAGCCCAAATAATCACAGTCAGGTTTATATCATTGCTATGTAACAGTTTATACAGTAACCTGGGCAGCCATAGGACCAAACTTGAAAGGCCAACTGATCAAGCAGCAGCCCTCTTATTGACACCACATTGGTGCCCTTGAGTAAAGCACATACAGTAGAGTGGCATAGCATCCCAAATACATTGGATAAAAAAAGATTTACAAAATTAGATGAAAACTCAAAGCAGTATTTCAACATTATAATACAGTTAATTTTGACTATGTGCAACCAAACAAAATGCAAATATATCACTCTTATCTGTTATTACGCTGTCTTCAGAATTTCATTTGGTGAAAACACAACAAACAAGATAATTTAGTATAATATCACAGGTAGACCTAAAACTATTGATTTACAAAATATCCTTGTTAATCCACTTAACTGTAACTGGCAGATATGTTATGACGATGTTATGAGGTTGGTGATTTTTTGTTTGTCTATTTATTCTCCCCTGGCACCTTGACTGTTGTACAGAACAGGCTTGATGATAATAACTGACCCAGCATAGAGAATTGATACTTATTGTACGTATAAATTAAAATATGCTTGAAGTGAAACCAGGCTGGTGCAGCACCTACTGGAGTTGGAACTGTAACGCACATAAAACACCATACATCTTGCATGCCGCTGCACTAGAGGCTACTTTACACTTGAGCCCCTGCTGACTGGTAGTAATATTTGAAAATGTGTCACTCCAGTAGAACTGCTATAAAAAGCAAATACATAATCGCCAGTCTGAGTCGCCTAGGTCGTGGAAAAGAACTGTCTTTCAGGCTGCTGTCTAACAGATTTGGCATGTCTCGCCATCTGTCTGCTCAGACACACAGCCTGGCAATGCCGGGCAGCATGAAGCCAGATCCGATTGCAGGGTTTACGCACGTTACTAACATTGTCATTATCTCCGGAGGCCTTCGGAAATGCCGTGCCCTGGAATAACTACAAATAATAAGCAGAAATAACTGAGAACGGCTGGTCATTCCTATGGTGATTTATGAATGGTGGTTGACAGTGTGTGCCATCTGAGGGCGATTGCATATCCGTATTTATGACTGTATTTTCCTGGCTGATCAACACGCTGTCTATAAGTTTCTCAATCTCTGGGGTGAAATTAAACTTTGTGTAGCTCTTTGATGAGAGCTTTTCACGTCATTTAGAGCAGCTTGTCTAAAGGTCATTTGTACTCCAGGTTGGGTACTGTAGAGTGAATCATCACGGTTTAATGGCCCGTTGAAAATGGGATCAGAGGATTGAGACAGAGAAGTCTCTAGACTGTAAACCATATCTGGGGAGACCATAGGAGGGGTGAAAGGATGGGAGGGAGGAAAGAGTACTGTAAAAGAAAGAAAAAGGGATAGAGAAAAGAAAAGATTGTAATGACTAATCAAACCAAACTATGTGTCACAAAGCACTTTCACCCTCACAGTGGGAGACGGAGAAAGCAAAAGAAGAGAAGTATGGGAAGGGGGGTGTTAGAGACCGAAAGAGAGAGGAAATAGTCAAAGGAAGCCCATAAAAGCAGCATGCATCTCTTTAATTTTCACACTTGCCGTGACTTTTACAAGCTGCTGTGGCAGAGCAGGGAAGCGGGTGAGTAAACGGGGCAGGAGAGAGGCCCCAGGCGCCCACATCGCATTGCAGCACACGACCCTGCTCAGGCTATAAATGTGATCACAGGTGGGGCAGGTCCACTCCTGAGCAGAAATGTTCCAAAAGCAGCACTGTGTAAAAGCATGTGTCGTTTTTAACACTTCTGCAACAGGGGTACAACACACCTAGAACAACAAATGAAGAAGTGGAAAGAGGGTGCACCTGAAAATTTAACTCATCTCCTAAGGCTCCACATGATCTGCTCTTATTTACAGCTAATGGGACACGCTTTTACAATAGGCAGGCATTCATGTGCCGAGTGTGCTGATGCTTAGCTGCGCGCGCGCGTGTGTGTGTTTTAGGAGGCATGTCAAGGTAAGTATATTTTGTGAGTGTGGGAGGGCGAGTTGTGTGGTATTTTAGGAAAGGGGTGTGTAAACTCATTGGGGTTTGGCAGTGTCACTTGATGTGTTTACAGGTGTGTTTGTGAGAGAAAAAGGGAAGAGCATTTGCACTCAGGTGTGTGTGTGTGTGTGTGTGTGTGTGTGTGTGTCTAGAAGATGGTTCTCTGGTGTGTTTTGATGATATTCAGTTTTTAAAAATGCTGACTCAGAAGACCTTTCTCTAACCTGTAATTTCATGCTCCTAAAGAGGAACATTATGGATTGATGTGGAGTGTGTGCTTGTGTGTGTGTGTGTGTGTAAAGGAGATAAAGAGAAAAAGAGTTCATGTGGGAGTGTGCGCATGGCTGCATGTAGTTGTACTACCTTTGTGTGTATGAGATAAGAGCGACTTTAGGAAAAAAGCCTTGAGGCAATTTGGGGCCAATAAACCTGTGTGTGTGTGTGTGTGTGTGTGTGTGTGTGTGTGTGTGTGTGTGTGTGTGTGTGTGTGTGTGTGTCTGTTGGTGGTGTGTGTCAATCTGAGAGCTCTTTGGTGGGTGGAGGACAAGACACTGATGTCAAACATGATATGGTAACAGCTGGAAAGTTGACTTTACCTCCGCCCACTGCACACACACACTCTCTCTCTCTCACCCTACTCTGGTTGTTCTGGTTGGCATGTGGCTAATTTGGCAAAGTTCTGCCATCTGTCTGCTTTTCAGGGTGTGCATGCTGCACGTGTGTGTATTTTTATTTTATTATCTCAGGCTCCTTGTTGCAAGTAACTTTTGGGCCAGGTCAGTGTACATTTTCCCTTAATAATCAGAATTAAAATAGGTTCAAAATGAGGTTTTATTAAGTTGGCAACCTTATACTTTCACCAGGCTCCGGTCCAAAATCCATGCACATACACACTTTTTTTTCCTGAGTGTGTGTTCAGGCAGGTCTGATATGATTAACAAGATAATTACCTCTTCTACATGAGTTAACTTTGGATATCTCCATTGCCTCCATGTGTTGTTTGTGCTCTGAACCCCCTGTGAGCACTACAGGGAAATCCAACCACTGGGATGACACAGTACCCCAAATATGTTGCTGTATATATTTGTGCATCATCCGTAATAAAATCTGTCGATCTTTCAAGAAGCCTTTTTTTTTTTTAAATTCCCTCTCCCTTTTTTTAAAATTCCCTTTTTAAATGTCTAGACATCTCCAACCACATTTTGGTCACTAAAGAGCCTGACAGACGAAAACCAATCAGACAGTTATTTACTGCCTTGATGGGCTTCTCTTAACCACTCCCTACTGCTACTGTTGATAAGTGAATCAAAGGAGATATCACTGGATTCCTCTTTTATCTTCACTATCTCTGTTCATCTCACTGTCTTCACAAACTACAGGGCAAGCTGCGTCTCCAAGCTCTGCAATATTCTTCCAAAGAGTTTAGATCAAGGACATCCTAACAGGACCCATTAGCAGTTGGTGGATCGTCTATTGATTCAAAGGTTTAAACCTGTGACCATGTGGTAACACTATGATCACTGCTGTGGAATTCTCCCGTTGACTGTTGACTGTCTAATATCTGCATATTTTCTAAAAATAAAGCCATTGTTCATCTCTCCACTGCTCTTCATGTCTTCTCTCCCTCTCTCTCCCTCCCTGTTTTCCTTTAGGGGAATCATTGTTGCTGTCATTACACTTCCTACCCTGATGAAAACCTTGCAGGACCCAGCAGCAACATTCCTGCTTGTTTTACAACCTTCTCTCTACTAATAACTCAGTCTCCAGCTGCCTTCAAATAAAGCCTCTGTCATTTTCACCCTGCCTGTCACTGCCTTGCATGCACATGCACACACACACAAACACACAGGGTACAAATGCAAGAGAAATTATACACCCTTTTATTATCATCCATCTGTTAATCCTTCTTCCATCTTTTTCTTGGCAAAGCATCTCATTATTAATTGTCAATCAGGGTCTTCTGTTTCTTCTAGACACAGGAAAAATGTACAAAAACAAGATGATGTTTCACATCTGGGAGATAGAGGGTAATTCATAATGGAAGAAAACAATAGGCCTTCTTTACCAGCACATACACACAGATTGGTGACGGCAGGGCTGGAGACAATGTTGAATGCAGCCCAAAGATTACAAACACGCCGTTTGTGACGTCAAGTCCAATGTAATTAAGTTAAGCTGATGTCCAGCTAATGAATCATCGGATTCCGATGCCTACAGACTCACTCAGTGTCTCAGAACAATCAGTTCTTTACTCTCTGCATTAAACACTGATGGAGGAAGCATTCAGATACTTTACATAACTAAAATTAGCAATACCACTAGGGATGCAACTAACAATTATTTTTATTGTCCAGTAGCCTAATCTGCAGATTATTTTTTTATTTTATTTATTTTGGCACAGAGTTGTATCAGTATATTATTTTCTTGACATTCATGTTTGCTGGGAGTCAGCCAGCTCAGCCAGGGAATGCGCACGTGCTATGGGCCCAAAATTGCGGAAGCCTGAACAACTTTTTTAGAATATGTGCCTGCTGAGACTTTCATTGGACTGAATGGGGCACTATCCTGGTTCTGATAATTCATGCATGGTTGGAATAAATTAGAGCTCAAACTATTAGTCGAAAAATTGATTAGTTGGCTGACAGAAAATGAATTGTCAACTATTATAATATGAGTTACTTTTTAAGAAAAAAATGCAGGACATTTCCTGGCTCCAGATTCTCAAATGTGAGGATCTTCTGCTTTTCTTTGTCTAGTATGATAGTAAAATGATAATCTGGACCGTTGGTTGGACAAAACAAGCCATCTGAAAACGTCACCTTGGGCTTTGTGAAGCTGTAACGGACTATTTTCACTTTTTTCTGACATTGTGTAGGCAGAATGATTAGTCAAGAAAATAATTGGCTGACTAATTGATAATGAAGATAATCGTTAGTTGCAGCCGTAGCACATACCGGTATGACAAACCCTGAGTCTCTGCAGTGGTGGGTGAGGACTTAACCCCTGCATCTCCTATATGCTGTAGTTTAACAAACTAACTAAATTATGATTTTAAATGAAATCTTTAGACATTGAAACAACTGGCATCAGGCCTTTAATTAGCACAGCACATACAAGAACTATGCCAACTTTCAATTTCACACACACGACTTCAAAACATCATCAGTGTTACATGACTCCTCCATTTTCACCTACAGCACTACAGTATAAATCATATTTATATCGTATATCATTAAGACAAGAACAAGACTCAAAGAAGAGACTGTCTATCTCCAGTCACAATCATACTGCAATGTACAGATGACAATGTTTCACTCTATCAAACACACTGATACACACACACATACACACACACACACACACACACACACACACACACACAAGACAAAGGGCCTATTGAACGCAGTGTGGTAACAGCTCTTCATAATAAAGGCAAGCTGGAGCTGACTGAAAGAGAGAGCACACAGCCAGGTCCAAAATCTTCATGAAACTGGACATTCGATAGCTGCTTGCGGAGCTGTTTGTGTGAGATTGTGACATTGATACCTTCTAATAAAACAGCCGACTGCATCCATGCATCCAGCCAGTCGAAAGGTCACTCCTAATAGGTCAACCTCGGACAGATGGGAAGGACAGAGAGGGGTGTGTGTGTGTGTTTGGGGGTTTATTCCCAGAGAACAATTCCACAGGCACTACACTGATCCCCCTCTTACTCCGCTAATAAACCTAACTGATATCCTCCTCTCTCTTTAACCAACGCACACAAACAAGAAAAACAAACTATTTTTTCCACCTCACAACATATGAAGCAAACAAAGGACAGTTGTGTTATGTTGATGCACTGCACTGAGTCAACTAAAAAATAACTGTGTAATGTCCTCATATTGAACAATGCCGCACTACTACTGGCCAAAGATTTCATTATGTGGATTTCACTTCTCTGAAACCCAAAGATCACAAAGAACAAAATCCAATTAACGACCTTTTACTGAGTCACTAACAGTGAAAAATATCTCACCCCACTAACACGTCCTGATGGCTGCCAGAATACCACGTCAACACAATTATATTACCAGTTTCCAGCACCTTAAACTAGCTAAAAGAAAACAGAATGCATGGACACATAATGTAAGGATCTAATAAAGAATGTCACTGGTTCAAGCATGGGCCACTTATAGCATCATTTGGCTGGACAAAGTTTTAGTGAGCACATGGGGCAATGACGCCTTTTCTCTATGGTCAACAAGAATCTGGTTGCAAGCAGGCGGAAAAACAAGCCCTCAGTGTATTTGAACACAGCAATGACGTTCAGTTAATTAAAGATAAATTATCGCCGGATCTCTCTCTGGCCGACCTGTGAGGGTGGAGGAAAAGCAGCAGGATGTGGGTTGGCTACAAGGGGAGAGTGAAGTGGTGAAAGGAGGAGGCAGCAGTTAAGGGAAGGATAAAGAGAAAAGAGTAACAGAATGCCGAAGAATAAAATGAGAAAAAAAATGATGGTTGTAATATGCCTTTAAAAGTACACTCTTCAGTTATGTATGCAATTGGTTGGATGTATCCACTATCTAAATGATGTATGGTGAAATTTCCATATAAGTCCTGGGCCAAAGATCATGGCAGAGCTTCTCTCTCGTGTCAGCCTGCTTCAGTCTGGGTTATGGGTTTAAGGCAGAGGTCAATTGTTTCCTTTAAAGAAAAATTATGTTTGAGTTGTTAGCCTACCTAACCATAAGCTACTTAAAGGTGGATGGTTTTGTTGCATATGAGATATCATTATGTCATTGACAGAAAGGTATACAAGGATGACATTTTAAGCAAAACACTTTTGCGTATAGACTTAATTTATCCATCTTACAAGTTTTTGTGTGATCTGTGAAACACACACGTATACTTAACCTTGACTGTACCCTGAAACACGAACCTGCAATTTGCCAGAGTATGTAGAATACGATACATGATTATGTCTCTGTGTGTGTGTATGCCCACTTACACTACACCTCCACATACATGAGAATACAATTGTTTTGTCTCTTATTTTCGATTCGTGTAAATGAAGTAGAGTCTTTAGGAAATCATGATGCTTCAACCAGTTTTTGTACCATATAAAAAAAAAATATATATATAGTCTTATCCAGAGGGATTTGGAGTAGAAAATAAGCTGCCAGAAGCTGACTAGTAACAACAAGAAGTGAAAGAGCAATAAAGTGCAACAAACAAAAGGGCAATGCTAATTATAACTGTAACAGAAAAATGATAAGACCAAAAAAGACACTCCACACTGAAACAAAAACATCACGACATTTATATCAAAGTCACAACACAACACATTTCATCACACTGCTGGAGTGGAAAGCAGGAACAAAGACATGTAGGCTAAGAACAAGCAGAGGAGATAAAGACGTTTCAAAGCTTTCATCTTGGAGTGCTGTTATCTGCTCATCATATCACAGCCCAGAGCATCAGGAAAGCTTCAATCACAAACACAGAGCTCTTCTTCTCTGGCCTGCATGGACACAGCATACATGGGATTCTTGTGTGTGTGTTTGTGTGTGTGTGTGTGTGTGTGTGTGTGTGTGTGTGTGTGTGTGTGTGTGTGCGCGTGTGCGCGTGTGTGTGCGTGTGTGCGTGTGCGTGTGCTAGAGGAGATGAGAGACAGCAAAAGATAAAAAGAATCAGAAAGAGGGGAGAAGGAGAAGATGGTTTCTTCAGGGAAACTAATGATTATTCTTTATTATTGATTAAATTTATTATTATTTATTATTATTTTTCAGTTCATTGTTTAGCCTACAACATGTCAGAACATAAGTGAAAAATGCTCATCACAATTTCCCAAAGTGGCATCTTCAAATTGCTCATCACATTTCAGAGGCTGGAAGCTGTACCTTCAGAGTATTTATGCTCGATAAACGACATAAATGTTTGATCCAAAACCAAAATAGTTGTTGATTGATATTTAGGGATGCACTGATACATTTTGCTAGATCAGTATCGGGGCGATACTGACCTCATTAAGCCAGTGGGGTACTGGCCAGACACAACCGATCTACATTAAATACAGTTCTTCAGTTACATTCATTTAACTCACAGCAGGCCTCTGACTGTTTTTTGAGTCACTGTTATCCCTGGCCTCTTGCTGAGGTATCGGTATCGGGAGAAAAAAGTCAGATCTGGGCATCCCTATAAATGTTTTTCTTGACTGAGCATTAGAGAAAACACCCCCTTTACCAAGAATTACATACACGTTGAAAGGTGATCAATCAGCTTTTCTTTTACACTCTTAACAGCCAGCACACTTTGCCACTGTCCTGTTCCTGTCTGTCTGTCTGCACGCTCATATACTCAAGGAGTGAAATTCAGACAAAGATACAGATGAACACTCTGTCTGTGTGTGTGTGTGTGTGTGTGTGTGTGTGTGTGTGTGTGTGTTTTATGTTTGGGTGAAAGCCAGAGAGGGATATATGCAGAGACTTGTCTGTTACACCTCTCAGATGGCACCTCAGGGTCAGATATGATTTCTCGCTAACACACATAAACACACACACACACACACACACACACACACACACACACCCACCTGCTCTGAGACAGATTTCACAGATTATGCGAGCTATATACAAATTCACCCCCAGTTCAGTGAGTGGGGGGTGAACACCATGTCACAGCACTCATAACCAAACTGGAAGCTCTTCGCACGCCTTGGGCGAGGAACACATGCCAGTTATCCTGCACGGTGTTTGAGATTTTAGATGTTACAGATGTTTCTTGGGTAGGAAGGAGAAATGTCTTCTAGGCTTAACAGAACACACTCATCTCTGGTGTCTGTGGTGACACATCAGTGTATTTGATTACTTTTTGTAACTAGTAACTTAACACATGACTCTTTAACTTTATTATTGATTTTTTTCCATCTTACATTTTGTTATTCTAAGACATTAACCTTCCATCTAATCATAGAATTAACCTGCCAAAAAAAAAATTGGGAAAGAATGCAAATGCACTGTTGAGAAATAGTTAACCTGCTGCAGTGCAAATGAAAATGCACAGTTTTCACCCTGATTTTTATTATTATCATTTACTTTTAGATTATTAATTTTTAACCAATTTTCTGCAGATGTTGTAATATTGAAAATAAACACCAATATTTCCTGGATTTCTTTTAATTTATCTTAACAATGAGCTCCTTTTCAGTGTTACGCCCTCTATTATCACCAAACCACAAGCTGACATTGGCATAATTAGCACAGTGAAACTACATTAATCTAAACTTCAGAATTCCCACATGCCCATGTAACTGAATAGGTAAGCACAAAACAAAAAGGATAGGGTTTTCCACTGCAGTACTCCATTTGCGCTGCTCCTGAGAAAACCTGAGATGGGAAAACGTGTGGAGAAACAAAAAGAAGGTGGAAAAGAAAAAGTGAGGGAGCAGAGAGACGGAGGGAGATGAATGGTTGCGTTTTCGCTTATAGTAAAGCTTTTCCAGGGCACATTTTTTTGCAACAGCGGTGTAAGGTATCCTGCTGTATAATCCTCTGGTGGTGACAGATACAGAAAGATGGAGGGAGTGAGGGATGGAGGTGGAGGCGATGTGTGCGAGTGTGGTTGTATGTGCGTGAGAGTCCACATGCTTGCAATAACGGTCATTTGTCACTGTGTGCCTACTGTATGTCGATACAGTGTGTATGTGTGTGTGTGTGTGTGTGTGTGTGTGTGTGTGTGTGTGTGCATGCATGATCTGACAAGCCATCTATCCCCCTCCGAGAGCAAATTAGTCTTGTTCACCTTTAGAGTCCTGCTCTCTCTCCATTGCACTGTAAAACCCATTTACACTCCACTCTGCACTGTGAAACCCTCTGGTTCAACTTCAAGTTGTGCAGCTGCACAAATACTCAATTTAAAATCACTTGTGACCATAAGCTGATTAAGTGTTTTTTTGAGTCTAGTACACCTGGGGATATCATGGCTGGACTGACATGGCTATTACATTGAGATGCATCTCCAAGACAGTTAACTTTATCTTTTTGTTCTGGCACACAAGTATGTACAGTTTATGGGATGATGAGAAGAGCAGGTCAGTCCGCTGAAACAAACTGTAGATTTAAAGCGCTAACTAATATGAACATATAATTTAATTTATTACATTTTATTTATTAAGTGGTCACTCCTGAGTTTCTCCTGCGGGTGGGGGGGACGGGACGGACTGTGTGTGCGCGAGAGAAAGAGTGAGAGAGACAGAGAAAGTGATTGAGTGAACAAATGAATGAGAGCTAGAGAAACAGAAAGAAAGGTGTAGAGACTCAGACAGAGAATGCCATGCCAGATGCCATCGTGGTTTCAAGGCTAGGTCAACTTTGAGATGAAAAATAATGACCCCAAAAGACTTATTTGTATTAATTAGAGTGCGGGTAGGAAATTAGCAAAATGAGCGGCCACACATCTGGTCTAATACACAGAGGCAAATATAGTCACGCAGCATGTAAACTTGAGAAGGCTGCCGCTTGAGGTTGTGATTACTACCGCTGACATACCAGCGCCACGTCTGCTCGACAGAGACATCCTGCACAATGTAAGTGCTGTGTTTCAGAAAGAGAGAGGGAGAGAGGCAGAACACATTTTACATCTAGTAGTGGTCCTTAGATTTTATTAATATATCCACAAGCGTGACTACAGATCACCTTCTAAGGAATCTCAAATCAAACTGATGATACTGTATTGTCCTGCAAAATCTGCTATAATATTACTTTAATTCAAAAGAGGAGTAAATGGTGCTCAATCACACTGATAGTAGAAATGATGGGCATTTTTGGGGGGATTTTTTTTATAAGCATCTCATTATACAGAATTTAAATTAACAAAATTAAAAAGCATTTACCCAACAGATCAGGTCTTTGGAGACAGTCAGCCCCTACAGTGAATCTATACTAAACCATCTCAGGTTTTGACTAACAGGATCACAGTAGACACACTGATATTCTATCTGCGTGTCTGTGTTTACGTGTGTGTGCGTGCATGTCTACCTATTGGCTATGCGGCCTATGTGTCTTTATGTCTGAAGTCTAGCCAACAGGTGGTCTGGTATTCTTTAACTTCAACCGTGGACTGAGAAAAAGAAAGCCCTCTGTAGCAGACTAGAGCAGGCAAAGGACTGGGACTTGTAAAGTGTGTACTTCTTAAAGACACATAGGCCGCATAGCCAATCTTAAATGCGCCCCAACTTTAGCAACGTTCAAAACTAAATTAAAAACTCTGC
>LKNJ01002438.1:0-62093 GCA_002120245.1 Maccullochella peelii
CAGACATTTCCACTACAATCCATCATCGTGAACAGCATCTTCAATGGGCCAAATACTAATGTCATCCACATCCCTGTCTCCTTCCCTGCGCACACACACACACACACACACACACACAGATGACATGTTGCAGCAACAGCCCATAATTCTGTGTGTTCTGACCCTGACACAGTGAAACATAAAACACTCTATTTAAAGGGCATAAGAAGATTTTACAGCAATACGTCAACCTATATGTCAACCTATGATCCTCTAAGAAGTGTACACACAAACACACAGGTCTTTACAGTGTACTACTATGCATATGAGGACCAAATAAGGTTAAAACACGATGAAGAAAGTCAGTTTATACAAGCCCTCACAAGGACAGAAATACAAGCACACACAGTTTCTCTTTAGTATCTAAAATGCTGGCTTTCTTACTATGTGTGGGCAAGGATGTCTGTTTAGTGAAGCAGATGGTGATGGAGCGAGCAAGAGAGGGAAAAAGAAGTAGTTGGGAGTCTTGTATGGAGCTCCAAATTGGAGCCCTTGGCAGTTCCCGGTCTCACTCATACATACATGGCAGCAGATCAATCTCTCCAACTCTTTTCAGACGCTCCCCATCTCCGCCTTTAGGTACTGAAATCCACAACTGCGAATGTTCCTATTTGCATGTGTCACTGCGCATGAGCTCGCATGTGTACATACATAAGTGTCAAGTTTAAGAGCAAGAGGGAAGAGAGCGTAAAAAGGAATGAGAGCACAGAGAAGCCTGGTGCACTGAGGAGTCACTTTATGTCTCGCCAAACTGGAACACTTGACTCCAGATCGCTGGCTTATTTCTCATGCCACCCGGCAGATTATTATCTGACAGTACTTGGAAAGTGAGCGCTCTTGCTTTTCCTCTGCCAGTCTCCTCTTACTGGGATATGACGGAGTGCCTCAGGATGCACTCTGCTGCTGCTGGTGACAGGGGGATGCATTGTCTGGGTCTGATTGTCCTTCCTCTGTGCAATCAAGAGGGCTTGATTTGGGGAGATGGCATATTAACTGATCCAGTCATTAACAATTGAACACACTCTCATGACTAACTGTATTATTTTGGCTTTGAGGAGTGAGTACGCCCACTTTTACTCCAGCTTAATGGTTGTGAGTCTTTGGCTTTCCATTCCTGTGCATTGATGTGTGTATGCGCACGCTAATACACACATACTGAGCTTCCTGCAGCACTATTGTCTGAACTTGACATTTCCTACTTATTTTCTTGCATTAATGAAGTCTGGTGGTGTCCAGTAGAAAGGAACAAAGAAGCATGCCATGTGAGGGCTGAGGCCTGTCCAAACAGCTGGTGCAAAGATTAACTACCTCTGAGATTTGTTTGAGTAATAACAAGAGAAATGACAATTGACTGTAGGGGAACGTGTTAACATAAAGGAGAGTGCAGGAAGGTTGGCAAATGTGTCAAAGGACATTTACAATCTTTTATTATTTTACAGGGTGACTTTCTGGCAGCACTGGGATCTGTTTCAGTATCAAGAGACAAATATACCCTTGTTAGCTGAGGCATCTTATTTGTCTTGTTGGAACAAGTTTTTATTTTTAACACTATTTGTTTTTTAAAAAAGTTCTAAAATCATTACACAGACTGCATCAGGTTTGTTAGGCTGGTTGTTTTGGCTATGTTACAGTGTACTGTATGTGGATATGAACGTTCCTGTCCTGCAATCACCAATTTTCTCTAATTTATTCCCTTGTTATGTACAGCAGAATGAATGCAGGATGTAATGCTGCTCGTCTATTGAAACATTACATATTTTACTGTAATATGAACATGAATTTTTCAAAGACCCAGTTTATGAAGAGATGTTATTTCCATCGTAGAGGTAGACTGGTATTAGCAAAGGAACATTTGCATTTTGCTCCTGCAACAGATGCTGCTTGTTTTCAAACACATGCTCTTGGTATTGTCTATATTTAAACAATTATGTTATGTGTGTGGATTTCGATGGAATAATCAAACCAAATTAAAATATATAACACACATAAACTAAACTAAATTAAGTTCACATAGTTCTTAGTTTGCAACAGCAAAGTTCTGAGTTCTGAAAAAGCTTTCTGGATTATGTTTTTATGGAGAGAAACATGACAGACAGGAAACATGGGGGAAACATGCAACAAAGGTCCCCGTCCAAGACCAGATCAGGAATACAATGGCCATATGGTATGTATCTCAACAACTGGGCCAGCAGTACGCCCGCAAGCAAACTTTTTAATGAAAGTATCTGCAGTCCTAACATGTTCATACTGAATGTATCTGCACAGCATTCACTGCCAATGTATTTCATTTGCTTCCTAAACTATGTTTTAATGGTTGTGTTTAGGCAACTCAAAGAACTTGGCTGAGGTCGTGGTACAATTGTCATCTTGGTTAGATATAACTTTTTTATTATTTAACTAAAACCACAATATTTCCCTGAACTTAAAGAGTAACTTGACATCAGGCTGAAAAGCAGCATTTCACTGTCTGAGGATTTGGATAAATGGCCTGAGATTTTTAATTAAGCTCCACTAATCTGTGAAAGCAGAGCTAAGATCTCAGCAGGACCACCCTCTTCACAAAAGACAAAACAGCTTTTTACAGCATCTCTGGGTTTGTTTTGTTGTTTTCATGTAATGCAGGCTTGGTCAAACACAAACCATGAAAATTATATTGACTGGAAATGTTCAGGTGAAACAGAGGTTAAGAGCAATGTAGTTTTCAGCTATCTATCATTGATACAGTAAAAGGCAGGTTGTGGTGTTAGTTTCTCAGACTGAAGAAGTAAGGGCTTCCTTGTAGAGACGCCATTTTGAACTAAGGTTCAACAATCCCAGAGGGAGAAAGTAACATTGAGGAGACGGTATTACACATTTCAGCACCACAAGACATGTTGTATTTAAAGTAATGGGACTGGAACAACCTGCTTGGTTGCCTTTACGACAGTACTGTCTCTAGGGGTTGTAGGAAAGCAAGTGAAGGCCTGCTGAAGAAAAGTGGGCACATATAAAAACATTGTAAGACGTCATCACAAAATAACCGATGAAGTCTAACAGTGTAAAAGTATTTCACAAGATTAGACCATGACTACTTTGTGTGACCCGTGCCTTTACATAAATTAGCAATAACAGGAAAGGCTGTGAGTTGTGTTGTTTTGTTCTCACATTGGATATTTTAGGTACCTTTACTGATCTTCTGCACGCTGGAGAAAGACAGGAAATGCTGTGGACATATTTTTTCACGAGTCTACATTTTGCTTGTGTGTCTGCTCGGATACCGACTGATGGAGATGACAGCGAGGCCTGGCTTCTGTCAGCGACAAAATGCACGGAGGTCAAGGTTCAGCCAGGAAGTTATAGAGTGATGCTGTCGGTGAGATGGAAGGACAAACACAGACGGAGGGGGAAGGAGATGAAAGGGGACAAGAGAGATTGATGGAGGCATGTGATGCTGACAGAAAAAGAAAAGTTTTCTAAGCATAAAAGGCAAGATGCTACGGTGGCCAATAAGGGATTAAAAGACCACTTTACAGAACATTTGTGATTAACATGACATTAGTGTGTGAAGACTGGTTTAGAAAACATTAAATGCATATTAGCCCCAAGACATTTTGTAGTTTTACTCTGTGCCAGTGACAGCACCATAGACTGTATGTCTGTGCTAGCATGAAAAAGGTCAGCAGAAGGTGTCCTGAGCATAGATACATCAGTGTGCAAAGCTCTTGTGGCATCACATCCCCTTTGACAGTCAACAGTGATAGCATAGCTGATGCGCTGGACAGCAGTGTTCTGCACAGGTAAGAGTACTATAAAGGGACTGGTATGGTGATAAAATACAGTTTAGCATTCGTTTTTGTTGCCAGTAATACTGTGAGTTTGAGTTCACATACAAGGCTGGGACATGTGTACGTGCTGGAAAACGTAGCGAGCAGCGTTAGTGTGTAGCATTAGCAATTTGTGAGTGAATATAAGTGTTAGCGATAAGCATAAGAAGTTACCACTGGTGATTAGCATAAGTAATTCACAGACATGTGTTAAGTCAGTGAAGCTTGGTAAAATGTTTACCAACCCCAGTAGTTCATGTGGTGGTATTTTATGGCTTTTGCTGTGACACAACGATTCATGTATTTGGAGTGCATTAAAGTTAAGAATATTTCTAAAAGTCAGGTGGTTTGGTAGCAGAGTTATATCTGTCAGCCTGTGGAGAATTAGTTAGGAGTTTAGGAAAGCAATGCTTATTGTATTACCCAGCCAGCAGAGATAAAGAGGTAGCATAGCTAGCAAGGCTACTTAAGCCAACCAGTAAATGCAGTAAAATAGGTAATAACAAGTTTTCAAATAGTGAAACAAAACTGGAGAACTAGGAGAATTGGGTGGAGCAGAGAGCCTCGTCCATGTGTGAAAATACTTTTATTGTGGTATATGTTTAATGTAATTTTTGTACTTTTTTAAAAGAGAAATTGTCATTTACTAGAACACAAACCAAAAACAATCAAAATGGTTGAACGAAACCTGAAGAGTGAAAGTGGAAATCTTAGCATTAACATAAAACACACCACCAGGTACAGAGTCTTAGGAGCAGCAAATGGAAAAGCTTTTATGAACTTAATCAGTGATGGAGAAGCAAAACTAAATATATTTGTTTACAAGAAAATGTTTCAGATTATTTCCTTCCATTAAGTAACAGGAAATAAAACATGTGGTTTTGCAAACAAAATGTGTGAGTGTGAGAAATAAAAAGGAGAAGTGATTTTAATTTAAGTATTATTGGCCAACAGTGATTTTTATGGAATGTGAATGGTTGTAATGTGTCGTGGGGTTTCGCCATATGTTGCTGAGAATATGGGAGCGTCGTGCTGCTCGTTGCCTTGTGTACCACACACAAACAAACCCTGATTCATGAGAAATAGGCCGCCATAATCAATCAACTTCAAACTTGTATTTACCAGGGAACAGTGTGTATAACAAGCGAGATCAGCCAGCTGTCTGAGGAGAACACACACAAACATAGACACAGTTATTCTCCCACATGCATAGGAAAGGCACACGCACTGACAAACTTTAATATTCACATACAGGAACCTTAAGGGCACACACACACACACACACACACACACACACACACACACCAGGTAAACAAGCCATCAGCAGCACTCATTGCCAGTGAAGTGTGGTATTTCCTGCCCTGCTGACACATATTCACGACACACACACACACGCCCTCGTCACCCCAACTTCCCTTAACAAATGTGCAGAGCAGGCCCCTGGATGTATGCAGTAGTGCTAACAGTTAGGTCTTGTTGATTTAACACTTAGGGAATAAAGCTGAGACGTGAGTGTTATTCTTAGCTTTCCTCAACAATAATATATATATATATATATATTTACATTCATATATAAAAAGAGAGAGGGAGGAAAAAAGATCTGCTGTGGTGCATTTTGAATTTGATATGACTCAAGGGAATGTGACTACTAGGGTCAAAATGTAGATTAGCTCATGAAATACATCTCTCCACTGAGAGAGATATTTACCCTTGTGTTTTGTTGACATTAGCTTTACTTCCTCATTTTGGGGATCCCACAGACCCCAATGCTGTATGTTTTAAAAAATAATAAAACAAAATTACCCCCCCCTTATTTTTTGATCTTATCAGAATCCAGAGTATTGAAGTGGTAACCCTTTCCTTTGCCACAAACTGAGCTAGCACCTTTGATGAGCATAAAGCAGTGTTAATACGCCAAATAAGGAAACAGTTTAGTTGTATGTTATATGGGAAATAAATGCATACATTCCTTTTGTATGCCAAAATATCATTCACAGACAAAGAAATGTACAGTATGTTGTCCTGCATAGTGGTGTTACTTACAGTACTGTATGTTTAGGGCCAATTAGACTCCCTGCTATCCAAATCCACACCCCAACACTCTTAACTTTTCCCCTTACTTTGAGGGGGTTTGGGGTAACCTGGAGGCACACTCTTCGGGGCTTGGAGGACGTCGTCTTTCCTTCCTTGACCTAATTAATAGGTGTGGAGCAGGTGTGCGAGAGAGGAGGGGTGTGTGTGCAGGTGTGTGAGCGGTGGACACAGCGAGCAGAGATGTGTGAAGGAATACGTGTCCCGCGGGAGCCACGAGGAGATAACTTCACTCCTCGATCACTGAAGTCCTGCTTCTGTTTTTTTAAAACTACTGTGCCAACATTGGAGATTAAATGTGAGGAGGCAGTCTACTGTCTGCCTACAAAGACAAAGAGCCCCCTTTTTGTGTGTATTTTTGCTTTTCTTTGTTACATTTGCCTTGATTTTACTTTGACATTTGACACTTTACTTGATTGCAGTGCACTTTATTTAATGGATTAGTTTGGCCCTCCCCCTAATAGTACAGAAATTTGGACTTGTTAGAAGCGTATATAGCCAACAGTATATGTAAAACTATCAAGGCAAGCACACACAAGATAAAACACTTCCGCCAGTGGGAGCTCATTTCTGTGATTTAGTGCTTTTCAGAAGACACACGAAGCCAAGAACAACAAGCATCTCTGATGATTTCAGAGTGGCTGCTTATCAAATGTCACTCCTCACACTGATCCCATGTCAGGCATAAGTAAATAAAATGTGAATCGATAGCCGCCATTAACTGTAACCTTATCTACTGAGCCCGGACATTCATACAGTAAATCTCCTTCATGTGACAGGTCAAGACATGAACCAAAACACAGGCTCATCTCTCAGCAGCTGTGAGCAGATGATGACGGAAGGTGAATACACATACAAGTTGTTCACTATCAACACGGCATGAAACCTGGTGATTAACTGCCATAAACTCGCCTTTAATGGAGGGCAGCATACATGCAAATGGGGAGCAATTTGTCTAATTGTCGCAGTCAGGCAAGAAGCTTGTATCTCTAAAATGTCGACCTTTTAGCCTGAAAGCAGTTTGTTTAATGGATTTTAAAGGTTTCACAAGGCTGTTAGGTTGGGGACTTTCTCAACCTTTTGCAAGCTCCTTTTACGGACACAAAAAAACATCATTTAAGTTAAAAGGCAAAATGCAAGTCTGGTTCACAAACACAGATTACAGGCACAATTAGTAATTTTTCTGACCATAAAAACTACAGGTAAAATCACACATGTAATTAGGGTTGACTTTTTAAAAGAATCTTTTTGTCTGGTTCTCAAAATTAGTCATGTAAACAGCATCAGAAAGTAGGATTTAGATTTGTCCACTATCAGTGTCTGAAGTAAAAGATCTGTCAGTCAGTGGGAGTAATTCAAATAATGTGTGTGTGCAAGTGCCATCCAACTCCAACCTTGGAAACCTGTGACCTGGCACTTATTAACCTCCGTACGTACTCTCTCACTTATTGACATCCTACTACATTACTATATATGTTGGTACTGTACAAAAGCCCCACATGCCAAAGAACAGAGTGCAAAAATGTATTTTCTGTCAGACTACTATAGTGTAGAAGGGAGAAATGCATTGGACCAGATGCATAGGCTGCAAAAAGAGATTTGGCATGAATTTGTGATACACAAACACAATCATGACTGCAGATTGGCACAGGGGACGCCGGGGACACACATGCTCTCTCTCTCTCACACACACACACACACACACCTGCGATGATTTCCCCCCAGACTCCTTGTCCTCCACAGTTGAACACATGTCATTTGTATGCCGCCCCTCCAGCACACTGACAGAACGGCATTTGGAAACACTCATCTCCTGATCACATCCCTGCTCTGCTCCCTGTTATTCCCAGACAGGTGTCCTTGCACGACACACTCACACACACACACTTAAAGAAACACACAGACCCACACATAATTCAATAATGTATACTCACATATTCAAATATAATCTGATTAAAGAAAACCTCATGCATAAGCTCAAATAAACATAAACTCACACACACACATTCACATTACATCTCTATGGCGACTGCTGAGCTCTGACACTATCAAGTGTGTTGCTTCTTCATTAAGTTCCTCTTCCGCTCTGCTCTGTGTGACCAGGTCCTCACACACTCACACACACACACACACACACACACACACACACACAGACAGACAGACAGACAGACAGACATGTGTTGGGCAATGAGGGGCCTTCCATTCCACTGACTAATGTCTCCCCATTGCTGTGCGTGTGTAGATGCATGCATTTGTGCATGAATGTGTGTTTTTGGGTGTTTAACCAATACATACATACACACAGCATATTCCTGTTTCTGGGATGTGTTCCTGTGCCATAAATTGAGCTGTGTGCGCCCAAAGAAAGCCTAGATCACAAACCTGCATTGCCTATTCCGTGTGTGTGTGTGTGTGTGTGTGTGTGTGTGTGTGTTTGGCGGTCCCCTTCTGTGAGCTGGGTTAATGTGCGTGACTGCTTCTAACCCAGGTCACAAGACAGGGGTGCCTGGGTGATATGGTGATATGTGAAGGGTCACGCACAATCTCCCCACCCATATGGAGTTTACCACACACACACAAATGCACACACACCAAACAGGAATGGGGTAATTAATAGCCCCTCTGCACATCACAGATACACCCGGGAGACCTGGCAGTCAAGGAGGGTCTCACACATACTTTATCAGAGCAGGTGTGTGTATATTGTTGGGCGGGGTGGGGGGTTTACATTGTGTGTGCTGTGAAACAAAAAGGCTTTTCTATTCCAGTTTTTTTTAAATAAGACATTTATTCCTACAATTCATCCTCTAAATGTAAAAAATAATGTAACAATAACCCATTGAAAGAGTATTTCCTTGCTACAATGAAGCACTAACAATTGTAAAGAGCACATGTCAATCATTCAGCTCTTCACTCATACAAACTCCCAGTTTTAGTATTTTGCTGCTGCCTGTTTGACACAGAAGGCAAAGGGAGGCGACTGCTAGGTGCACTTTGAAAGGCGCTGCACCCACCCGGCAGCTTTTTTGGCACAGCGGAGCGCTTCCAAAAGTGAAAAACTCACCAGAAAAGCGCAAGGAGAGAGAGAGAGAGAGAGGTCAACCGCCTTTTCCTCAGCCAGCCAATCACAATGAATAAAATACAGGGTTCCCACAAGAGAAACAAAAATAGAGAAATGCCGGCGGAGAAATTGGTCATAGTGATCTTGTATCTGTAGCAAGTTAAGCAATGGGAATGTGCAACATAGCAACAGGAATATAAAATGGGATATGTCGTTAACAGAAACAGTGAGCCATCTGCTTGTTGTTTTCCTCACATTAAGGACTGGGGCTTTGTCAGTTAAAAATGACTGTATGAACACAGTCCAGGTTTGAACAGTAACGCTCCAAGCAGTCACCCATGCTGTCAACGGAGTTCTCTTAAAGGGTCAGTTTGCCCAAATTAGCAGAAAGTACATATTTGCGTTTTATTTGGTATCTAGCCATATAGAAAAATAATTTACAGAAAAAGTTTCCCTTTTATTCTGGATAATTCTCAGAGCACACTGTTTTTATAGGGACTATTTTTTCAGCAGAAAGTAGTTGCAGTCAAAACTGTTGACAATGAGGTCTCAGGAGGAGACCTCATTGTTAGAAAGTTAGAAAGACAGACTGTCATTGAATTTTTTTGATGTCTCAAAACCTGCACAGACAAAACACTTCTTGATCACAATAAGGTGAGAACAACGTGTATATTCTTTGACAAATACAAGAGGAAGATCTGATTTCTCCACTTTTGTTGCAACAATGACATTTACAACTCTGAATAAGATTGTCAACCCACTAACAAGAGCAGAAAATGGTGTTTACACTGCACATTTGTACATATTCTGCCACTTTTAATTAAGGAAACATTTATACATTTGTAACTAATGGCTTTATCGATGGGTAATAAATAATTTGATAATGCCTTATCGATCAGCTAGAAGCCATTCATAAGAACAAATTTGGGGCTACCAGCTTGTGAAAAATCCCTTTGGCTGGTGTTTGTCCTTTCCATTCAGAAATAATGCAGTTATAAAATGTTGGTAACCCATTAATAAATGAATAACTAGTTGTTGTTAATAAATGGCATTTTGGTCCAGATCCTCTGCAGCCTTTTGCAGAAGGTATGTTGTCATACGGTACTATCAATCAAAAGATTTTTTCTGACCTGGTAACCCAAAAGTTGTTCTTATTATAACTGAACTATAAAGCATTAGTAAACTATTTACTAGCCATTAATAAAGCCATTAGTTACAACTTATAAACTCTTATAAAATGTGCCTCATTAAAAAGTTGTCTATATCTTTTGTAGTGGTACCCATATATTTATTATCAAAAATAACAACAGCATCATTTTTGAATCATGCAATATCCAGTATGTATATCCCCTCTGCCTCCTACTTTCCCTCCCCGTTTTTGCATTTTGGTTCGGTCCGGCAGCTGCAGAGCAGATAGGTCAGGAAATGTATGCGGGGCGGGGGAGGCGGGAGCGGGTGAGAGACGAAACTGAAAATGAGATTGGCCAGATTAGATTGCCTGATTGAGCAATTAGCTATCGTCTCCATCATTTGGCTGGGGCCTGGCGGCATCTGCCACTGTGGGGTACACACACACACACACACACACACACACGCTCATAGTCCTACACATGTGCAGAAAGTTGTGTCTGTGTGAGTATTTCAAAGAAAGTGCATCCCACCAAATGTGTTCAGCTCTTTCCAAATCCAGTGTGAGCACCCACCAGTATGTGTGTGTGTGTGTGTGTGTTTCTGTGTGTGCCTGCCTTCTCATTGCGGTTCATGTCAGAATAGCTAACAGCTTGTCAACCACACTCTTATTTTCATTTCCTTAATGTTCTTCCATGTCTAACTCTCTCTCTTTCATTCCCTCCTTCTCTTATTTCTCTTTTAGCGAGCTGTTCACTCACTCGCCAATGTATTCTTTCATCGCTGACACCCCCCACACACTCTTATATAGCTCTCTCTCTCTCTCAATCACTTTCGGTCTCTTGCTGCTTTTCTTCTGCAGTCACAGCTTCAATTTAGAGCTTGATTTCTCTTCTTCCCATTGATAAAAAATAAAAGATTCAACGAGCGAGTAAGCGCTGTAAAAAAGAAAGAAAATTAGTGTCTTTAAAACAGGGCACCATCCATTACTTTTTACTCACTCCTGAGGCCGGTCAAATTTCAAACAATGCGGCGGAGCGAGCCATAATTCATGTTGAGCACCTTGAGTTTTGTCCCATATCCAAAACTACACTGATAACTCTTAAGAGTGGGGTTTAGCTCTTTCTCTCCACAGAGGCCCACAAAAATGTGTTTGATGAATTGGTCTCCATTGGCGCTCACTTATTCTCACATAAAAGGGTTTATGGCTCAGGAAAAAAAAGGAGGGGAGAGAAGACAAGCTATTTCTACACGTGATGAAGTAAAACTCCATCATGTGGACGTCTGGAGAGAGAGGGGAGATCTCAGGGGGTGGATGTACGTAAGTGTCTGTTTATGTGTGTGTAAATCTGCGATTGAGTGCATCAGCGCATGTTCAGTATAGGCTCATGGGTCTGCGCCGATTTTTGCATGTGGCTCTTGTTTGTTCAATTTTTATGTGTGTGTGTGTGTGTGTGGTCACAGTTAATTGCCAGGCGGGCAGTGAGAATGAATGATGGCGGCCGTCCCTCGCAGACAGTGGAGAGTTCACCTGTCAACGTGGGCTACCTTAAGACGGATGGACATCTGGAAGCCATTGGTGTGCAGCTGTAGGAGCTGGACACACACCCCTACACACACACACACACACACACACACACACACACACGGCCATATATATACATTTTAAGTGCACACATAACTGTTGAGAGAGTTGACAAGGGCCCACATAGATCTGAGACTGGGAGATACTGAGTATAGACATAAATCACCAAGCTCTTGTTCGCTTTCTCACTCTTACAAACACACACACACACACACACACACACACACACACACACACACACAGCTAGCTAATAAGAGAACGATGAGTCATTCTCTGCTTGGATTTCCCCATCTTAAGTGAATAGCTGGCAGGTGCTTCCAGTGAAGCAAAGTCAGCTGAGCGGGAGGAAAAAATTAAAGAGCAATGATGATGATGATGATGATGATGATGGAACATTAAAGGAATCTAGATTATGTCCAAATAGGCAGTAGACCGTCTAAACATGAGATGGACTTTGACAAATGTTGCTAACAATCCCACACACACACACGCTGCACTAAGCAGAAGGGATATTAGAAATATAGTTAAAGTGCTCATTATCCGTCTATGTCAGCTGTTCTCATAATAGGAGATATTCTGCCTGTCCTGGACACAGGATGGGTGCATGCTTCACACACATGCATTTATCCACTCTCACTACTCCATTAACAACATATGCACACACACACATAAACGAGCATAATCAATATGAGTAAACCCGCTGTAATTTAGATGCTGTCTTTAACACTCTCACACATTCCCCAGACGCTCAGAAGAGTGCTAACACTCTGACACTGAATCCTCTTGAGCTCCGATTGATCCCACCCATATTCTCACAGACTGAGAGTGCAGGTGGGCGATGGACATCTGGCTCCGCTACTAAAGTGCCACTGTGAGTTGGCCCGTTCATTTCTTAATTTCGAGTCTGTTTGCCGTGATGGTGACAGACTAACTCCCAGTTCACAGCGCTGTCGCATCTCGCAGTTTGCAGTTAATTCATTGACTGAATTTATTTGGTATAATTAGGTGGTAGGTGGAGCATTTTTCCACATCATTATATTATTGTCAAATGAATTGCAACACTTGGGTGCAATTATTGTAAACAAGAAAACCACAGTTGCGAGGAGTGGCAGGCTGTACCTTTACACCAGTGGTGTTGTTAATGCTGAAACTTAAAATGAAGATCACTGTTCCCTTATACAGGGTTCGTACAGGTTTTTAAGAGTAAAATTCAAGGTACCTAAACCAAAACTTTTCAGATGTTTGGTTTACAATGAGTGTAGATTAAACACCAGATTATGTTGAAAATGAAGCATTTTTCAAGGAGTATATTTGAATTCAAGCACATTCCTAACCTTGAAAACATAATGGTTAAAATTAAGCATTTTCCAAACTTTCAGGACAACCCTGCTTATACCCCTCTGCTTCCTGCTCTACCTTCATTGTCATTGGCATCTAGAGGATAGAAACTTTTTCAGCCTTTCACCATCTACCAAACTGTGGAAAGTTAAAGCAGCTCTAATCAATATTGTTATAATAACAATGGATCAAGTGACTATGTGTAAAATGAAAGGGGTCGCTCGTAGTAAACCAGAAATGATTATAGTCCGATCTCGGTCCGATCGATTTTGTTTCTCTCTCACCGCTCTCATAGCATCATTTTTTGGCCGGCAGCTCTACCGAAAAAGTTCTAAATATCCAATGCACACTACCTACACAGCACTAAAGTCAGACAGGCAAAGTTAGGGTCTAGATTGTGAACATAGTGCAGCAGTTAACAGCTCAAGGGCCTGATAGTTTTCTCAGGAGTAGGTGGAGACCAAAAACAGAGCTAAAGGAAGAGTGTATATTGGCATACATTCATCAGGTGGGCAGAAACACAACTCCAAATGAATGCTAATGTTGCTCCATATCTGCTGGTTGTGTTAATAGGCAACTGTATGCAACAGGTTCGCCAATCAACTGAAAAATTAGGGAGCGATTGTGATTACGGCAAATAAATTGTGGTTAAGATATGGTTAGTGTTAGGAAACTAAAATACTTGATCACGGTGACCTTCAATAAAAAGGCAGACACAAACTCTGGACCCCTGCATGAAAGTCATACGTGCTGCACACCCATCCACCACCCTGACGTCCACACCCTTACATTTGGCCTCACTACATAGAGGAAACACTGTGTACCATATTGATACTAAATGTTGGCATTTGGCGTAAATCAGGAGAACCTGAATTGTCCAATGTGGAGGATAATTCCTTGGATACTGGGCTGTATCTGTAATATGCAAAAATATAAAATGCAATTTTAGCGACATTGAGAGGCTGCTAATCATCTTAAGGATGTTTTTATTTGTTTACAATAAATATGCTCACTTTTGTAGATTTATATATTAATAACTTACTGATGTTAAAACGGCACACAGTGGAACCTTTAAAAACTCAAACCACAAAGCATACACTTGCAACTATTAAGGTAACAAAACTAAGCTCATAACTAATTCTGTTTGTGGCTCATGAATTATTTAGCAAGCAGACAGTAAATGTGACACTGACACACTCAGCTACATGTGCATGGATGTGGAACATTATTCACCATTACACACAACCTCCTGGCCCTGTGATCACTTGTTCTTAATGTATTTTTCTCAAGAGCCATTTTATAAAGCGTCTCTTGAAGCTCTCTCATGCTTTGAATGAGACCATCAGCCTAAAAGCCTCAACTGCAGCGTAAATGGAGCGCTCACGACTGGCCGTCTTCATTCACAGAGAGAAACTTTGTGTGGTGATGACTTTGGTTGAAGTAACTAGGACTTATATTGAAGGCTGTGTCTGTACAGTGCATATATCATCTGGGAGATGAGGCACAAACAAACAGACAAGGATGCACAAACACCCACAGACTATGTTTAATTACTTTGCTTCATTTCCTAATCATGGTGACAATAGGAGGGCCCCCTGTTAGAATTTATCTCTCTCCTCTCCTGCCTCCCATCCATCTCTCTCCTCTCCCCCCCCCCCCCCCCCACCCCCTCCTTCCAGGGAGTCGGGCTACAATAGGCCCGAGCTCCCCTCTCACTTTGCTGCAGAGGCAGGATAAGAGAAACTTTAGCTGCAAAGAGAGCATATGGCCTCCACAGCTCACCAAACATTCCAGGGAGTCGGGCTACAATAGGCCCGAGCTCCCCTCTCACTTTGCTGCAGAGGCAGGATAAGAGAAACTTTAGCTGCAAAGAGAGCATATGGCCTCCACCGCTCACCAAACAAACTCTATACATTATGGTGGCTAGCCAATGTGTGTGTTTGTGTGTGTGCACATGGGGAAAGGGAAGATTATTAAAGGGTAATGAGGTAGAGAGAAAAATGGAAAAGCACAAACAGAAGGTAGGTAGAAGAGGAGAAAGTGCTGTATGTATGTATGGACTTAACCAATAGAAATAACCAATAGACTGTCAGAAACTGCTAATTCTCTTTGTCATAGTCTGTAACAGGAGACTGCATCGTAAAGTAGTGCACCAGAGAGAAAATGAAAGGGCTTAAACCTGACAGTTCACACTATATTAGCAGTACACAAAACCCAAGAAGGATTAGAAGAGCAAAAATCCTATTCCCCTGCCTGTCAACTGAAATAGACATATAAATTAGCCCATATGAGCACTATTCGATTTTGCATTGACCCCAATTAGTAGGAATTGACCCAGTAGCACAGTGAGTGAAAGCTTCCAGAGAGTGCGAGAGGGAGGTAAAGAATATGACAGGAAGACAAACAAAATGAATCCAGTAGCTATGAAGCCACTGGTTGGATTTCTCATCCTTCCCACCCCCTGAAGGGAAAATCATAACACTTATTACAGCAATGGGAAGATGTAGTCCATTTTGGAGGCTCGCAATGTTCTGAGAGCGTTTAAGACGAAGGTACAATGGCTTGTTTCTTTTTCTTCCTCCTCCTCGTTCTCTCTTTCACTCCCTCCTCCTCCTCCTCTCGTCCTGCCAAATCTGATATTACAGTGATATTACAATGTGTGACACTCTTCTCTGTGGTGCACACGGGCCTGGCAAGCTGAAGTGGGTGGGTGCGTGTGTGTGTATGAATCAATGCGTGCTCCTTTCCGTTTTTACAGCTATACAGGTCCTTTTATCATTTATTTGCTAAAAACTATAGCCAGCCGTGCTTGAAAAATGTCACTAGAGGCTTTAAATCGTGTGCTATGTTTTATTAGGGCGCTAATTTAAAGTTTATTAAGTTGAGTGAAAACTGAAATGTGGGCAGTTTAAAGGTTTAAAGGCCTAAACCAAATTTGTCATCAGACCATCACTCAGTATATTCACTGATTGAGCCCACGGCAGCATTTGGTGAATAAAAATACAATGGAATATTGTATCTAATAGAGTTTCATGATTCATTCCCACTGTGGTCCAGAATTAAATTGTGAATTAAGTTTGGCATATAAGAAGACATGACATGAATGTTGATTGATAACATGCATTGTCTCTATAATAATATATCACAATTACCATACTTAGTACAGTTCCGATGAATTAGAAATATAATTTGACTGACTCTCTTTTCATTTGTGTCTATATAGATTTTATTTATGACACAGCAGCGCCCTTTTAAAGCTCTACCAAGCATTTTTTATATCAACAGTGAATCAAATGACTGTGATGTTAAATACTCGTGGTATAATGAACCCACAGAGAAACAACACCTAGCTCTACATATAGCTTACGGTGTGTGTGCAAAGACGGAATGCAAAGCAAACTTTCATGTCGCTTTATTAGCATGAATGTGACCACTGCTTGTTTTTTACCACTTCTATTTTGTCTGTATTTATTCGCCCCAAACAGCTAATGCACCCACTGTAGGGGCATTAGATGTAGCTTGCCAGCGGCGTAAGTACCGACCAGAGTGTTTGAGGTGTGTCTGTGTACCAGCTTGTACTCTTTAGCTGATCTCAGAACTCACAAAGCAAGCCATACATTCTATTTTACTGCTGTTTTTCTCTCTTCTTCTCTCTTCTTCTCTCTTTACTCTCGTGAATTGGAGTCAAGAAGCCACACATTTTCCACTCGAATTGAAACATTTTCAACTCGTGGGGACGTACCCCTGGCAAATATTACCCTTTTAAACTACACTGCCTCTTCCACTTCGCGCTCTGTCTGACAACACACAGCCTCTTTTACCTCATTCTTTTTAGAAGTTACAATAAATTGGGAATAAATAGTGAAAGAGCTTACTGTATGCAGCCCCCCCACCCAATTCTCTCTTTCCCCTATCCCTTCATACTTTCCACTTTTCCCGACCCTCTCTCTTCCCATCCTTTTAATAATTTTAATAGCACTCCTCGTCTCCTCTAAATCCAACCCCTTCCTATAACTTTCCACTCACCCACTCTCTTGAGCATCTTTCCTCTCATCACACTCTCTTCTCCTTCTGGAGTCTCTCCCCTTCTCTTCCACCTTTCCTTCTGTCTAATGCCATCGCTGTCTTTTCACAGTCGGGTAAGAGTGATGCTATTCATTTGCACTGTAGACAAGCCACTTCAGACCAACACTGACACCCACTCTGTTAAGAAGAGGAGGCAGACAGGGAGAGAAAGAGCATGGGAACCGTTCGGCACTAGAAAAAATTATTCAGGAGTGTAGGAGAGGGGCCAACAAGCCATCCAAACTATCCAGGTGAATAGATAAAATAAAATGATAGCAACTATTTCCTTGCATCATTCTGACAAACTGACATTGGAGTGCAAAGACAGGGTCGTTTCAACATGTTTCAATTTTACAATTTCAAAATGGCAGTTGGTCAACAACAGAGTACAAGCCTCCTCTTTTTCCTTCTACATCACATTATGCATTGTCTCTCTCTCTCTCTCTTTCTCTATATATGTGCCTGTTTCTCCATGACAATCCTCCTCTCTCTGCACACACACACGCACACACACACACATCCCTCCATCCCTCTGGTCATATCTCCCTGTCTCCCACGGGTGCAGTGTAACACTATCTGCCTCTGCCACTCTCCGGTCCCAAGCAGACAGCTTGGTCTTCAGAGATTCCTCCCTCTCCTTCTCCACTGCTGCAATTTTCTCTCCACAGGGACCAGAAACTAAATATGACAGCTACACCAGAGAGACAGAGGAGAATGTCTAACTCCTCCAACCCAAATGATGAAGCTCACTGTGTGGACGACGGGAAGACACCATGCTGTTCAGTGTAAAGAGGCAGAAATCATTTTGGCAACATAATACTGCAAAAACATCTATCTTAAAGAAACAGAGAAAAGTTTAGGCACACTCATCACGGCTTTGGGGCTGCATACACTCCCATGATAGGAGTGTGCATTATCTGAAAGAAAAAAACTATATGTACCTACCTAATTTTCATGTTTTTAGGCGCAGGCGAAGGGAAACTAGAGAAAATCACTACACACTGGATAAATATGTGGTTGCTCACCTGAACTGTTTAAAAAATGAACCATATCTGTTACACTACATGGCCAAAAGTATGTGGACACATGGCCATTACACACATATGTGATTCTTCCTATTCACTCCAAAAACCACTGGCAATAATATGCTGCTATAATTAATATGCTTCTTGTTTCAGGCTTTCCACAGGATTTTGGATCCTGGCTGCAGGGATTTGCTCCCATTCAGCCACAACAGCATTAGTGAGTTCGGCCACTGATGTTGGGTGATAAGGCCTGGCTCGCATCCCAAATGTGTTTGAATGGGGTTGAGGTCTTGGCTCTGTGCAGGCACGTCAAGTTCCACACCAAACTGGGAAAAGCATTTCTTTATGGACCTGGCTATGTGCATGAAGACGTTGTTGTTAAATTGAATAATAATTGAAAGCACACGTCTAAAATATCAATGTATACTGTAGCATTAAAAAATCCTATATTTGGAAATAAGCCCCAGATCAAAAGTACACAAAAGTAAGCAGTGACCACATACCTTTGGACATGTATACTGTGATAAGGATACATAATTCTTTAAATGTAAAAGTTAACGCAATAGCTCATGATTAAAAAACTGTTTATGCTAGTACTGAAGGGTCACTCTTCTTGACAAATACGAAACATTACTGGTGACAGCGCACCTGCACACACTGACAACATTAACGTTATTCATGTCTGTGCATAACTTAAGCCTTATAAACACAAAACACAAGAGTTTAGGTAGACTCAATATAAAAGACTTTTTGATAGTGGCGAGCTAAAGGAGGGCCCATATGTAACTGTATTGCTTGCATATATGGTAGTTTTGCTGCTACCTCCAGCGCCACCATGAGGTTAACTTTAGTTCCCCATAACATGACAACTTTGGTAATACCCTTTGTCAGATATTTTGGTTTATGACCAAATACCTGCAGAACCTTACTTGTACTTTGTACTAATTTGCAAATGTTAACATGGTAAACATTATAATTGCTTAATATCAGCATGTTAGCATTGTCATTGTAAGGATGTTAGCATTTAGCTCAAAGCACCTCTGTGCCTCACGGCTGTAGGCTCTTAGTCTTGTTAGATCATCCAAACCACTGTATTTGGAGGTAGAGTGCAACTTAAATGTCTGTAATATTCCCCCATTGCCCAGCAAAACTGTGTGCCTGCACAGCTACAGTTAGTCCAGACCAAGAAGTTGGTCTGATCTGGTCAGATTGGATGATCATTTTACCATTCACCTTCATTTTCTCTTCTATTTGTGTATAGGATATTAGGGATATCAGGTTTTCATTCCTCGTAATGCGCTAGAAGGTCGAACTGGACCTCAACTAACTCACTGCCATCAAACACCATTCGACATACCAGCCCCCGAGTCCATCTACAGACTCTTTTTTGTCGTTGTCTTCCTTCCTCTCTCCCTTAATCTCATCATCTATCTTTTAGTTTTCCACTGTCACTGTTTCTCAGGTAAGTCACACCCTTTCTGTGAAGGCAGCTTTGGTGCCACGCAGAGGGATACACAAAGAGGTGATAGTTCTTACTCACTGAAACAAAAAAGTCCAAAAAGGAGGAGGGGATGGGAGGTGGGGTATAAACAGATTATTGTGGGAGGTGCTTTGATTGTTCTTCTAATGCCTTTTGCTGCTTTTCTATTTCAAGCCCTGGTGCCAGGCAGAAAATTCAGCCGAGTGGAAAAAGGGAGAAGAAAGTGGAAATGCATGATGAAAAGAGAATGAGAAAGATGGTGGCACACAATACAAAGTGACCACAGCGCCCGTGGTTGTGGTGTGTGTGTGTGTGTGTGTCTGTGTGTGTGGTTAAACGTGTATATCTACTTGTATGATCAGTAATGTGTATGCAGTTCTGTGCAGATACACGACTGGAGAAAGGTATTAGGGGTGACAGTAGGTCCCAGAGGAGTCAAATTGATGCAGAAGAACCAGATATATTGTCATTTTTTATTTCACGCACTCTTCTTCCTTGTCAAAACGTGGCACCTACATTACCCACAATGCAACATAACCACCTGTTGGAGGAGTTCAGTCAGAGATTCAGGTGTGTTATGCTAGTAACGGCTTAGCCTGGAGCCTCTAGCCTCAGTCAGAGATGAGGAGCGGGCTACAGAAGTCTGGTAAGCTCAGTTTTTTCTAAGCTCACTAAACTCTTTTATTTTTTCATTTTCAGACTTAGTAGTAGTAGTCTTCAGCCCCACCCAACACTGACTCAAGTGATATCACTTGAGTCAATTTATCAGACTTCACACAGCTTCCTCTGGAGCCTCAAAAGGCTTTATACAACTTTTTTCACAGTAGTACTCCCCAACACTGTAAACAGACTTTGAAGTGTAAAATCGGTGGAGTTCCCCTTTATGGGTGAACGTTAACATACGTGTATGCACATGGCTGTGTGTGTGTGTGTGTAATGTTTATGTGCGTGTGTACTTGCATGCATGTGAGCATATTGTGAGCATATTGTCAATATGTCATACTGATGTCCTCTGAAACCCATGCACACTTCCTTTGTCCCTGTATTTGTGTGTTTGTGTGTATTCTGGCATAAATCCGTAACTCATATCCAGCCTTGTGTGTGTGTGTGTGTGCGTGCGCGTGCGTGCGTGTGTGTGTGTGTGTGTGTGTGTGTGTGTGTATGATTAGATCACAGAGCACTGACGCACGGATGTCCTTCAGGTAACCAGATTTGTCACATTGCAGAGCGTGGCCATCAGGTGGCGATGCTAAGCGGCTCAGGAATGCCACGGAGGTCACTGGGATGGTATCCCAGAAACACCCTGGAGAGGCAGGGGGGTGGGGCAGCAGATGGAGGGCAGGCAGCAACACACTAATGACAAGACACTAATAACACGACAGTGCCGCTGGGGTCGATGTACAACATGCTATTAACGTGTAGCATGCTAGGCTAGCCAGATTATGCCAATCCACTAAAGCTATTAGAGAGGCATCAAGCTTGTATGTGATGTGTTTCCTGTAAGGGCTCAGTGAATGAGGGGTGAACAGTGCAGCTGGGGGTTTAGAACGAAAAGTATGACAGAGCTGAAAGAGATTATGATGAATATTAGAAGCAGAGTAAGAGAGGAATGAAGAATGAGAAGCAGCGTGTCATTCCTGTCTCCTCCCGGGGTTCAGCTGATCTGCATTGGGTCGCTTCAAAAAAAAACCCTCAAACTTTTGATCCTCTGATTGAGCACTCGACCCTTTCTCCCTTGTGAGTCCCTGATTAGAAGAAAATTGTTGATTTATGGAGGATTTCTCCTCATCTCTCACTAATATTAATCCATTCCAGAGGTTGGCTATTAGGAGGCGGATCACATTTTTTGGACTCGGATAAAGAAAATCCAATCTGGATCCAGCGTGGAACTCAACGTTTTACAATTAATAATGATATACGACATATTGAAAACTATCAGTGGAAAATTCGGCCTGCATTTGCTGTGACTTTGTGCCAAAGATGAAAATTGTAGAGCATTACCATAATGTTGCAGGAAGTTAACAAATGATCCAGCAATGAATTCCAGGCAGCAAAGCTAAGGATGAGCTCTTCCCGGCTAAGTCCTGTCCACACTTACCCCTCCTCCTCACCCCATCTTTCCCATCTCAAAGCCAAGAGCAAGAGAAAAAGAAAAAAAAAGGCAGCTGATGGAAAAGAGAGGGGAGAAAAAATGACAGAGATAGACAAAGGTTGATTAAATTGGTTTTCAATTCTGGGTGTCTCTGTCTGAGGCTACTGCATTAATTTGCTCCATTACATATTTGAGAGCCAGTGAGTGTATTAAGAGCTGCTGTATATCATATCATTGACTGCTCCAAGAGCTCACTGCCAAAATAAAAGCCCTGGGTCCATCTATTGGAACATTAACCGAGGTGACTCAGCACGCCCAGGCCCAAATACAGCTCATACTTCATTCACTGCAGTCGTCTTTATGTCTGCAGGGAGGTTGGCGTGAGTCTGTCCAGTATGTCAGGCTTAACATGTATATGCCTGGGAGCTGTTGATTCATGATGAAAATATATTTTCAGGGGATTCTGCTTAGCTGCTTTGTCAAAGCTTTACCTTTGTATTAAGACTTTCCTGGCTCAGCTGATGTAAGATATTAATTAAATGCAAGGTTGTTGGTTTAATTCCACAAATCTACCATAAATCCTTAGCTCGGGATCTATGTCAGATTTATTTTCTCTTTATCTTTCCAGGATTTACAGTTCAAAAGGGTAAGTAATAAAAAATGTATCAGGCTAATATATGAGATTATAATCTCGAAAGGATGCAGTGTTGGAGAACATTTATTAGATAAGGGCGGAATTTACTGGGTTAAAGGCACACTGACACAGGTGTTTTCAATTCCTCAAGCTGATTAGACCTCTGCTCAGGGGTAGTAGGAAAAGTACAGGTGTTACTAATAACATTAACGATGGCTCTGTTGTATTCAAGTGCCACAGTAAGTGCCACAGTGAATCAGCATGAACAATACCAGGACCCTGAAACTGAAGCAGCAAAATGGAATTCAGCCATCATCTGTTTTATTATTTACACCTGTGCTTTGTCTCAATTCAGATACTTGTGTTAGTACACTGTGTACACTATGTACTTACTTGAGTAGTGCGTTAATTTTGACAGGGTAGTGTTGTCTCAAATCGAACACGGCTGCTGTGCACTTACCGGAAATGACGATCACACACGAACATTTGACTGCTTCTTCCTCTTCTTCTTCTTCTTCTTCTTCTTCTTCAATGGTGAGTTGAAACCGGACAGAGCATTATCGCCAACATTTATCGCGATTGCCGCACGCCAAAATGTCTGCCTGCTCATTTGCTCACTTGACTTCAATTCAATGAATGTGCTTTTACTTTTAGCTGTAACAATCACAACCGCGGCCTCCATTTTCATACACTGGTGGTCCCTCCCTTCCGCTACGTAGCCAAGATGGCGACCATTAAGGGCCAGAACTTCCTGACCGTTATGAGTAGACCATCCGGGTACTCATAGTGCACTGCATTTTTTCATACTGGTCAGTGTAACACACTTATGCACTCAAAATAACAAGTGTAAGTACGCAAATTGAGACACAGCATTGGGCTTTTCATACTGTCTTCCATGAAAAAAGCCTATCATGTGAGGTCACCAAATTCCATGCACTAACAGTGATAAAGATATGGTTTGTCCCGCCCTAACAGGTGCAACAAAACTAACTTTTAAAAAAAGTGTTCACAAAATTCAGACTCCAGACAACAATGTTATTTATTGGGGAGGACAAGTGAAGTCACTCAATCCCTACGCCTATGGTGCAGACTTGCACATCTTTCAAAATTCAGCCAATGAAGTGCTCTGAAGCAAACAGGAGTACTTCAGTGGCCAATCAGATTTCAGCTGGGGCCAATGCCCCTGGATCGGCCCATGCACTTCTGGCCAGCTGTGAAGATTGTTTCTGGCCGTGCAGCCAACTCTCAAAATTCAGCTGTCAGTATCCTTCAACTTTCAGCAGTCTTTTAGCACACTGGTGGCTCACCTGGTGGCGCGTGTACCATTAAGGCTGAGTCCTTATTGCAGTGGCCTGGTTTCGATTCCAGCCTGGACCCTTTGCTGCATGTCATCCCCTCTCTCCTCACCTGTCACTATCAAATAAAGGCAAAAATGCCTGAAAACATTATCTTAAAAATTCAACCGTCTTTGTTCTTGACTATAGCTCAACATGACAATGAAGTAACTTTGCCAAAAAAGTAAAGGCAACAAGTTTTTTACCATGATGGATTACCTTTCTTGAGCAAGTTTCAAGTCTCAAGTGTCAACTTGATTTTCATATTGAAATGAATGGAAATCAGCGGCTGCCTGGAGGGTGGGAAATCAATCTAAAAACGTATTGTATGCTTTGGAAAACAGTCAGCAGGAATGTAAAACACAGGCGATTTGTACTTAATGGGCTGAAACATGCAAAAACATTGGCACGGTCTTGTTAAATAAGCAGTTGGGTTACAGGCTTGCTGTTTATTAAAAGTAATAATAAATTACCAACATTTTGTCTGATGATATACTGCAGGATTTTCCCTCTTTTTAGTTTTTAAAGTCATAGAAAAAAAATGGAGCAATATGACTACAATAATAAGATTTTATCCATCAGGAGCTTATGATGGATTACAAAAATTGAAACATTGTTACCACAAAAATTTGAATACTCTAACATGACTCATAATGACTGAATGAGAATGTAAATGAAGGTCATGCTTACCATCCTGGCCCCCTACACACACACACTCACACACACACACACATGCTTGCACCCCCACCCTCTCAGTATTTGTGCATGTGAAAGGGATCTCTTCAGGGCTGTCACCACTCTTTCAACGGCGCTATTCATCATGTTTTTCCATTCGCGTTGTGTGCAGGTGTTTACTGTAAGGAGGAGAAGGAATGAAGAGAAAAGAAAAGATGAAAACAAACGTCAGTGGCCTCAATGTCTGGACGGCAGATGGAGAGGAGGACGGAGACCGAGTGACACTGGGTAAGAGACAAAGTCAAATAAAGCAGAGAGAGAGAAAGGGGTCAATCGTTAGCAGAGCCTTAAACTGAAATATTGTTTCTCTGTCGGCAGAATCTAAAAGGGAAAGAATCTGAGCGTGATCCTAGTGATGTTACGGACCACCCAATAGGTGGAGGGAAACTTCCAGAAAAGGAGAAGTGCAGAGTGGAAGTGTGTGTGTGTGTGTGTGTGTAAGTGTGTGAGGAGGGGCTCTTCAAACATGGAAATAATTCTATATCACAGTGTTGTAAGACAAAGACCGAAAAGGAAGTGTCGCTTTGCTCCTTTCAAAATCTGCAACTTGACAGAAGCCTGAATGTAGTTCCACAAGTTGAAGTCCAGTTCATTTTCTGCATAAACAACACTGGAGTGCAGTCAGAGCACGTCCAAGACTTGGGTGGCTGTAAAACTCTCCTTGTTGAATAATCAGGGGAAAACATGAGCAACAGCGTTAGAAATTATCTGTTTCTTCGATAAAAAGTCAAGCCTGTGTACATAAAAACAACTCCCATGGAGCTTTTCCATAAGAAACATCCAATTACTGAGCATAAAATTGCTCAGGGTGAGCAGCTCCGCTCCCTAGAAACCTGATAAAACATTCACACATTCAGACATTAAATCAGTTTGCCTGGGTCACTATTTGGATGAAATCAGCGTTTTTCACCATAGCAACGGCAACTGAGGGCATCGTAGTAGTTGGAGTCATATCAAACTGACTTGATAAAACATAATTTCTCAGAAACAAAGTTGAAATATTTAAATAACGATCATATGACCATAACCTAGGCTGTAGCCAGGATTTTATGAATACCTAACTCCAAAGACCACCAATGCACTATGTCCCCCCCAAAGTAAGTCTCTAAAAGATGTTCTATTCTGAAAATGTAACTGAAAATGTATGTTTTCTGTAAATGACATTTTCACAACACAAAGATCTAACAAACGCTGTCTCAAACCCGTCTCTGTTCTGCCAGGAATAAAATTATTTTTGTGAAATAGTGAATCCTTTATCTATTTATTGTTACTAATAATGTCTTAATAAATAGCCACATTTAAATATACTGAATCTTAAAATACTAGAATCAGCCAATTAAATATGCCCCATGTGTGATTTTCTTTTAAAACTATATAATTCCCTTTAACTACATAAAACTCCCCAATTCCCAGAAAAAGTACAACGGAGGGTCATGTCCCCCCTAATATCTGAAATATGGAAAATGAAAGAAAACCGACTCCTCCTGCTTCATGTTGCTGTGGTTGATTAACACATCTGGACAGGTGTTTTGCAAGGTGGCTTTTCACTCATGCACTTGTCTGTCTGTCTGTCTGTAGTTGAACAGTGAACTGACCAGGTCATCATTGTGTTGTTGGTGAAAATGCACACACACTTGCGGGTGGTGGCAATTTTGCTTGTGTGTGCAACGGGGCGCACATTGTCTCTGGCACATCGTACTTCACTCACTCTGTGTTCTGTGTTTTACTGAACCTCCAACATGTAGCTACTGGCTAAAGAGTTAATACTATAAAGACAGAGAATACAGAGAAATTCATGTCTCAAGCTATATATATATATATATATATATATATATATAAACCATGTCATAAACCTGTAGTGTTGTCAATTCAGGAACACTGATGATCTTTCAAACAAAACTTTGGAACAGCTTTTTCCACTTCACTCCATCTTACCCCTCCCCTCTATATGGCTCACATTAATTCTTAGCCTAAACTAAACCCAACCATAATTTAATCTAAAACTAAGCTAAAGTCACAGCTTCACATGTCATCACCATGCTGTATTTTCTTCATCTGTCTGTTCTTGTGTTGACATTTGGCCCAAAGTAAAGGAAATACCAGAATACACACAAAAGAGTGAGAGACATTCAGCCGCTCACGACTGCTCTCATTTACTTTCCTCACTTGTTGTTGAAGTCGACACAAACTGCCTGGCTTCAACCACCCCCAGGGTCAAGGGTCATACCCACAATCCCCCAGGCAGTGCTTTGAATCCCCGCCCTGCTTCCTTGGCGTAACCTACACAGCTCCTGATCAATAAGTTTAAGAAGTTATTCATGTGTCTGTAGCCTGATCGTGACTGTAATCTGCATTCCAGCAGTGGGTGAGAAGTCTGCGTGTTCAGTGTTATCTGAAGCTGCAAAGAAGATAACTCCAGCTTCAAAACGGACTGCTAACACCCACGTGCACATATGAGGGCTGCGGCAAAGTGTGTCACAGCATGCGTGTGCATGTGTGTGCCCTCCTCCCTTGCTGTAAATCCCCCCACCCGTCACATTAGCCTAATGAAAAGTAATAAGAGCGCTCCAAATGATCTACTCCCTGAGGTTGCCTCGGAGCTGTGTGAAATAAGATAACATTAACCTGAGTTATATGGCCTGCCAACGGGAAGTGCCATAACAAGACACACACACACACGTGACCACACACACACACACACACACACATCCATCTTATCTAGTGTTTACTCTCCAACTGGGAGTCATGGTGTCACACAGACACCATAAACTAGCAGCGAAATATGAAACAATAATAAAGACAATTCATAGAAGAAATAGAAGAAATATACATGCAGTCTCTTCTTGGCTGCAGGGAGCTGCACATGTGTGTGAATATGTGTGTTTTACTGGCCACAGCATGTATTTTTATAGGTTCTCTGTTGAGTTTATTAGTGTTTGATGTTTTTGTGTGGTTTTATATACAGCATACATGCAGCCGTGGGAGCTAGAACATACTGTATACTGATATCACACATTTGCATGTTTTTGTGTGTGTTTTTGTGTGTGTGAGGAGAGAGAGAGAGAGAGAGAGAGAGAGAGAGAGAGAGAGAGAGAGAGAGAGAGGAGGAAAAGCAGAACGAGGCGGACAAAGAGGACAGAGAAGAAGAGAGAGAAGATAAAGGGGAGGCAGAGTTGGCGGGGTGAAGGAGAGTCTAATCTAATGATGTGCAGAGAAAAAAGACGCAGAGAGAGTGCACTGGCAGATCACACACACGTCATCTGTGATAGTGGAGTCATCAAAGAGAGGCTACAGGAAAATGATCTCTCACTTTGTGCAAGACACTTAGACACAAAGAGACACTCAGTAACATTTGTCACACATGGTGGTGGAGGAGAATAAAGGCTCACATGTGATGTGATTAGAGTGATTATTTAAAAAATAGCAAATTAATTGTGGTGTAAAATGAGTGATGACTTGTTGCTTTGATCAGGAATACATATGTCATCATTTTCGAGTTGAGGTAATTAATTATTCAGTTAGGGTTTCGAAATTTGCATTTGTAAATTGGACATAGTACCATTTTATTTGATTCAAAGACCTGTGGTGCAAGGTGATTCAAAAGTAGCACATTACCTGCTAACATTTACCTTCAACAAATTGGTCTAATTTTGCAGTGGGCCGCTGATATTTGATAACAAACAGAAGCCAGTAATCATGGCGCTCAAGAACAAAAACTCACCATTAGTGACGACTTTAAAGGTGAACGTTGAACTTTCTTTCTGTGACTCTGGAGAAGCTTTGTCAAGTCTGAAAAAACATCCCCAATGATGTCATCAGAGGTTATCTCAGCCTGGGTTTGGGGAATCCAATTTTTAAAGCAGAGCTACTTGATATTTTTGGTCACTTGGGGGCAGCAGAACAAGTTATAAACACAACATTGACATATTATCATCTTATTGAGTTTTGGCTAACGTTAGCAAAATTCATTAGCTCATAGTTGCATATTTACACATCCAGCAAATCTTGAGCAACATTAGCATTTATTTGGAGTCCTGTTTCTGGTCCAATATTCACTCTTATTTAATCTCTGTTTTGGTCTCCACTGACTCAAAGGAAAAATATCTGGCTCTTGCTGCTAAATGATCCGATATCTAGTTGCTAACTGTTTGTCTGCTGTTTGGTGCTGGACATGTAGCGTACAATTAGGTTATCAAACCTTTTACGCCAAAAACAGCAATCAGCTTCAGCTGAAAATGAGGTCGATGAGAGTGTGGTGAGAAAGAACCAAAATAGTTTCTTCAAGAAAAAATATAACAATGTAGCATTTGGTCTCGCTACACCTCTACATAGTGGGACTATAGCTTGTAACTGAAAACATGACATGAATTTGAAAATGCTACACTACCCAACTGCTACTGGGAAATACAGTATAGTACATATACTAGGGACTGTAAGTCAGGATATCTCAGCTTCTGCTGCTTTGATTTTGACCATTTTATTGAATCTGTCTCTCACAAGTCTGCCAACATTATGGAAGTGCAATACTAAGTAGCCCATTAAGTAATGCAATGGATGAAGAGACCGCTCATGATTTTAAAACTGGTGCCAGGTAATCGATAATAGAACTAGCTGCGCACAGCTAGCAGAATATTCTTAGAGCTGTCTAAGAAAATAAAAGACTGAGAAGATTCTATCCAAATAAACATAATTACAGGGGTGAAGCAAACCAAAAAATAAAGACAAAGACCAACTGTGGCTGGTTATCAGCCAGATTGAAACATACAATGGCTCAAAATAATGTTGTCTGACTATTATTAGAGGTATGTAACCAGGCAACATGTAGTTTAGTTATTTCAATGTGAAAAACAACCGACCAAGAGACTAATAATACATTGGAATTGTAGGCAAATGCATTTATATTCATTCATTCAATGTATGAATCGTCTGAGTCAGTTCCATAAATACTTTAGGTTAAAATGACTTAATCAAATGTGATATTTCTGACACATTTAAGTGCAAAAGCCTTGTAAAAATTATGAGACATATTTTGAGAGTGCATGTGTGCTCACCAGGCAAGACACATCAAAACACTCTTTCCTCCATCCTTACATTCATACACATGAAGTTCAAAACAACAGGAAAATGAATGCAGGCGGAATCCGCAGAGTGCCACATCAAGGAGGAGGCTGAAAAGAAGGAAGAGGAGGAGAAATGGATCTGCACTTCAAACCACCTGTGACGACCTCTGCGGACGGATCCATCTCTCGCTCTCTCTTCCTATCTGTCTCTCTCTCTATCTCTCTTCCTCGTGCTCTCTTTCTGTCTTGCTCTGACAGATTTATTAAGAGGCAGGGATCAAAACGAGTCCCCAGCTCCCTCCTCTCCTCATCCCTTGCTTTCTCCTCTTGTTCATCAACTGACAGCATCTCCTCCCTCCTTCTCTCTTACTTTCTCCATGTCCCATGGCCCAAGCCTATAGTTTTGAGCCCTCAGAGAAACTAAGAGAAATAGGGGATGAGGAAAGAGATGAGGAGGAGGAGATGGGAGTGGAGAGGATGAATATCTTTTTTTTCCGTCCCTGTGGCCTGCTTTAAAAGATTCTTTGCCACGCATGCGCGTACACACACACACACACACACACACACACAAACACAAACTTGTCACTGTCTTTTCCACACATGAAGTTGTCTTTTCTTATCATCTTTTGAACAGAGTGTGAGCTTTCAGCAAACTTTGGGGGGGATTTTTTTGTAGGAAAATAAAAACCGTATGTCACCATCAATGGCGAGCACATGCTTACTCAGACAAATCCATCCATTCCATTCGCCTCACTGATGCTCCGTGCTGCATTCAAAGCTTATGGCTTGTCAGAAAAAACATCCAACGCTGACAGATGGGGGCATTTCTAAATCGCCATTTTCCTGGAGTGATGCTTCCCATCAGATTGAACACGGAGGGATGTGAAAAAGGACAGCAGAGAAAACAGCAGCCACCTCACCTCCTGTCCTGTTGAAGTCAGTTATGAACATTTTAATATTATTTCTTTCCTCACCTATGGTGCACATCTTCTTTATATAGGTAGTAGATCATGAGCTGGTCATAATCAAAAGGTAAACATCAACTAACAAAAAAACATTCATATTCATAATATTCTAAGGAAAGATTTAAAGGACCAAACCAGTGTTTTTTGTGTGTTTTTTTTAAAGATTATGGTATATGGCAATGGGTCCCAACCTTTTTGGCTTGTGACCCACGGTTTTATAGCTTTAGAGGCCTGAAGAGGCAAAATTATCCACTAATTCACAAAAAAACCCCAAAGATTAGAGAAATGTGTGAAAAAATGTTTTTTCTTTCGATCCTCTTGATCTTCTCGCAACCCCTCAGATTTACATTTATCTTGTGACCCATTGTGGGGGTCCTGAAGCCCAGATTGAGAACAACTAGTATGTGGGATGCTGACTGTAAAGTGGCGCATACTCAAAATGACATCAATCAGAGAGAAAAAACATTTTAAAAAGTGTACAGGGAAAATTGGAAAGGATTTCCGAGACCTGTTTTAACCCAAAGTAAATATAAATTCACTATTTATTTATTTTTGGAAACTTTATTCTGCATATATGTTGTATGCTTGCCTGTAGATAAACTGTACATTTTTGCATGTTTAGCTGACCTGCTGTGTACTTTATGCCAGCAGTTAATTGGAATACATTAATTGGAGGTGCATTGAGCACGGTCTCTATTTCCCTTGTAATTAGTACCAAATTAGTCCAAAAAATAGTCCATTCCAGGAACCTTCCAATTAATTTACAGTTACACATCAGTTGGAAATTACAGGAAACTATGGGACATAACTGTTACCCTAGTGTGTCTAAAGTATCCTAAAGTATTTGAAATAAAAAGGGCTAAAAGCATTTCAATTATAACTGTTGCTGATGATAACAAATCATCAGCAACAAGTGTTGACACTATCCACCAACAACTACCCACTGATAAGGTGTTATTTAAGCCTGCACAAATGTTAAACCTTGCTTAATATCCAATGCAATAACATGACATGATACAATTTACACTGAACAATTCTCTTACTGCATGTTGCCAAATACTTAACAGAGTCCAAACCTTAATGCTAAATGTGGAGTATGTAATAAAGATTTATATGAAGCTGAAAAAGTGGTAAACTATATTCTACAAATAGATATGTTTACTCACTTCTCCAAAGATTCAAGCTGCAGGGTTTGACTGCATCATTTTGAAAAAAAAAAAAAAAAAAAGATGTTGAAAGGGACGAGACAGAGCTGCCAGAGACAAAAGGGGATGAAGACAGAGAGAGACTAGAGACCGGGCTTCCTCCATTACCCCCTGGCCTCTCTGTCTGGCAGTACGCGAGCAGCAGCAATGGATGGACTCGGCCAGTCACCTATCAAAGCCTGTCTAATGAATAGTCCTCTAATCCCCTCATTGAGATACAGAGAACAGGCTCGCTGCTAATGCTCTCAGACCGACATGCGCTCTTTCTCTCTCTCTCTCTCTCTCACACACACACACACACACACACACACACAGTCTCACACATGAACAAGAATTATGCAAAAAAAAAAACACACACACTAAGGTGCACACACAATGGACAGAAAACACACACCTACACAGCATTCACATGCAAACACTGTCTGTGTTTTTGGAATATCATGCAGGTGCAATAGCCTCTCTCTCTTTCTCATACACACACAACAGCGCAGTACCGCTCAACAATATTCTGCCTTTGTACTCACACGCTGTAAGCCGCCTTAATTATTCCCGAGCAGAGTGGATTTCAAAGAGGGAAGACAAGAGGCCCTCGTCATTTTGGAATCGGTTTAACATGTTTGTTTTATTCCTGGCTCGTTTATGAGCCGGCTTGCCGAGTGAGAAATATGAAGTCATTATGTTCAGATTGATAGAGGGAATTATATCCTGCATTTTCTTTCACCCTGCAAATCATTCAAACACTTCTGTTTTGACATCCTGAGCGGAGTCTCTGCGTGTCTGTCTTTCATTTCCCTTTTTTCTTTCTTGCCTTATTTCTGTCTCTTTTTCAATTCATTTTTATACCCCTTGTATATATCACCTGGCCAGGAGTGAGTGCCACCCACTGGACCTGCTCAATAGGAAGAACTTGAAAAGGGGGGGAGAAATCTTTGTCACTTCAGCTTTGGACATCAGATTTTTTGTTTCCAGTCTGAAATTTCATAAAATACTGCTGGTGAGGGGGCTGAGGATTTGAAGGACGCCTAGGGGTGCCATGAGGGACACGCTGAGCAGTGTGAAATGTCATCCAGGAACCAGGTAGCCAGCCCTGGACCTAAAATGGAAGACAATACAGCTGGGAAGCAAAAAGGGGGAGAGGAAGAGGGTGGATGGATGATAAAGAAGTGGAAGGGAAAGTGCAATGAGATTAAAGGAGGACAGGAAAGATTAGCAGCAGATGATACAAGGAGCAGAGAAATGAATGACAGAAGCTGTAAAAATTGCTTAAAAAGGGAAGTGACAGAAAGAAAGTGGAGAAATGAAAATAGCATTCTATTTATTCTCCAGAGCAGTGACCTACAGGGGGTCCAGGGACCTCAGCTCTTTATTTATATTGGCACAAGCCCCCACGCATTATCATCCTGATGAATATTTATTTATATATATTTCTGGATTTGTTCTGTTCGGAGGAGTCCTGTTTGGATTGGCTGGGCTACGACTGGACCATCTGGTTGTCCTCAGTCCAGAACCTGGACCTCTTCCAGGTCCGGGAATATTTCTGTGATCTATAATTCATGCGGCTAGGGCCGAGCTCGCAGGCGCTAGGCAGGGGAGTGAGCTGTAAAGCTGTGCTGGGTTTAGCTACACAGCTGGAGGCGGGTGATGACAAAACACGGTGAGATTTTAGTTCTTGGAAATGTTCCCCTGAACGGCAGAATATCAGTGCTTTCACCTTTGCAACATTCTGTTAGTAACTAACTGATTTCCTGCCAGATATCCAGGAAAGATTGTTTCTTAAAGTGTTTCTTGGGTGACCCATGAGTACTATGGTTCTATTGCTCCTAGCGAGCAACAGAAAGTCAGATGATTCACAAGCGCATCTTACTGGTCTTTTTTTATATTTTGTGCAATAGTAAATTGTTGCCATTAGACAATGTGTTATTTTGGAGCAGAAAACATTTTAAATATTTGCCACAAAGATTTCATGTCTCATTTTTCATTCATTTATACATTTTACAGGACGTTACGGTGTGCAAAGGGAGTCTGTTTAAACACATTGCGTCTGGCATCGTTAGGCGTTCCAGTCTTTTCGATAAATGGTGCGTGAAAATGCATGTGCTAAAGTTGACATCCATCATCTGTGAACAGAGGAACAACTGATTTCAAGCAGTTTGAATACGAGGACAAGACAACTGAGCAGCTCAGAGTCACCAGCATTATGCCAATTAGCGTCATTTAAAAACTAATAGAGAGTAAGAACTACACAGCAATTACAGAGCACCTCCCTCCAACATGGATGTACATGAACAATGGATGGATAAATAATAATAATAACTGTAATAATAGTGGACCTCTCTCTGTCCGCAGCCCCTTCGTTGTGTGAAGGTGAAAGAGAAGGTACATGCCGGTGTTCTAAAAACAACTGGAAGTTAGTTATTGTAGTTTGGCATGTTGATTTCGCCCACTTATCAAGCAATTAGGGTATTTGAAAACACTTTGTGCCCGATTGCTGCGTTTTGCATCAAAAATCGCATTCCTTCTTGGAGTCATAACTCAGTCAAATCTGAACAAACAGACATGATACACATATGTTTGGATTCAGTGGGATGTACACTTCCCGAGGATATCATTATCTTCTATGTCCATTGTGACTGAACGTCCATAAATCTGCTTAGAAATTATAACTTAAGAACTTGCCTGAGAATCATCAGGTTTTTCAGTTTTCTTCATTATCAAAGTAATCCAGTGATAGTTGTGTGAACATCCATGAGTACATTACAAACAGGAACTGCTAATAGCTAATTCAGCACACTTTCAATACTGCCAGTTTGCCAAAATGTACACAAATATGGACCAAAAAGGGCTCAAGTTGAAGCTCACAGCTAGCTAACTGAACTTGTAAGACAAAGAATAATAATAGAAGTGACGAAATCATATTCAAATTCATATTAAGGACATATTTTTGACATTACTAAGGGGGTGGGGGTATCAGACTTTGAAAACCCCTCCTCTAAACCTATACAGCACTGCTCTATAAAACCAACATCAGTCCTCCTCGATTGAGGACCACAGTTCAGTTGCAGACAGTTTTTCTCTCCTCCAGAAATGCCAGACCCTCTTTGGGAGTTTCTAAAGAAACCCTGCCTCGCTTTAAAACGCTGTGACGTCACCACTGACCCAATTCTTGCAACAAACCCGTGAGCAGCCTCATGCACTGCTGTATCTGCATATTTAACAGAAGGAGCGGGAGGGAGGGGGTGGGAAAAGAATCTCGCTGCCCCTTCTCCGCTCGCCCTCAAAGATTAGATTCACTTACATTTGACTATGAGTTTTTTTCGACCATAAATTGGGGCTAAAGATGAACCTCAAAGTGAGTCTTCCTCTTCTTTTTTGTGTGGGTCTCACCCCGTTGTGTGCAGTCATGGTGGGGGAAGAATCAGCTGATCAACTGCTGTCAGTAAAAGACATTCACTCATCACAGAACCAAAGGCCCGCAGACAAATTTAAGGGAAGCTGTTGGCATAATCGTACAGCGGGGAGACGAGACAGTGTGTCTCTATATGCATTTAAAGCAGTGTTTTATTGCGCTGTAAGTCAGTGTTTGCCCACATGCACGCAAGAGTTTCTGTTTTTGCTGCATCTACTTGCATTTTGATTTAAAAGTACAAGAAAGTCGTGCTTTGTGAGAGTGTTCGGCGGTGCGTTTGTGCGCGTTTGAGAGTTTCTATTTGAGAAAACAAGAACGCGACAGCAACCAGGAGAGTCAAAGCAAAGAATGTGATTCTGTTTGACATGCTGAAATCCAGTCTCATCCTCAGCTGTCTGTTTCAGAGATATGGACAGAGAGGAAAGATAAGTAGAGCGTAAATGTTCCTTTAACACATCATATATTCTGGGCTATCGCTACGCATTTCATCCCCCTCTATCTCTTCCATTTTGACACACAGCATACACTAGGCCTGGGAGGTACACAACATGAAGCTCTCAGACATATTGAGCAAATAATAGTCTGTTCCTGGTTTCACATGTATCATAAATGAGTGAAGCTATGCAAACAAGTGAGCATTTTATGGGACGACTCTCACGTAAAAATGTATTCGTAATAAGGTCATTTGACTTAAATTCATCCTTAAATTGGTTCATTTTCCTGCCAAAAATCGTTTAAGGTATATCAGCAGCTCCTGAAGACATGAAAAGACAAACCTTTTTGGCAAAGACATTGATTCTTGACCTTGGGAACAGCGACATAACAATGTCTCAAGGTCCATTTTTGTAAGTGTCATCGCGTCACTGAATTGTGGAATTTTATAGGAAAGTTTGACATTTTGGTAAATACTTTTATTCACTCTCTTGCCAAGAGTTACATGTTTGATACCACTCCCATATCTGTAGGCTGACTATGAAGCTACAACCAGCAGCCAGTTAACTGGAAACAGTCTCGTACATTTAATCTGTGCAGAAATTGAAGTGTAAAAACGACAAGTTGGGGTTTTGTGTGGCATTATTTCTTGGCTAGGCGCAGTGACTTCTTAGAGTCTGTTTTTTTGGTCTGATTTATCAATGTGATATATCAATCAATCTCTCATATGGAGTAGTTTAATAACTCTGTCAGTATTTCTGTAACAATGTTGTCATTTTCTGTGAGACATACCACATACCACTCTCATCACTTACCTGGCTCCATTCTTTTGGCTGCCATGGTGACATGACCATATCTGACAGCCTGAGCCTCTGACAAACACCTCCTCCCATGTGTTGCACCTTTTCCTGCACTTAAGCAGAACTCCATCACTCTTCCTGTCCAGATCTGTATCCTATTATAGGCAGTCTATAAGTTTGTGATGCAGTAGGAAGTCAGCATGTCGTAGCGTGGCTCAGATCCTAACTTAGAAATGTGGGTTACATATGGGATTAAGTGGGTGCGAAAGAGAATGTTAATCAGTTGAATGCTTTTGTATGCCTTCGAGGGTGGAGATGCATGTGTCTGTGCGTACATGAATGACTATGTCTATGCGCATGCTTCCATATGTTGCTACGCTCAGCAGGGGGGCATGTCAGGACGTCCTACACCAACAGCTGGAGGAGGCCAACTGTGCGGTAGACACAGGGGTGGGTCGCAGCCCATCATCACACCCAGTACACCACCGGACTGAACCCTTTTGCAGTAATCTACTGTGGTGAACCACAGCGTCCTCTTCAGTCACTCCTGACCAAAGTCATTCTTTCAGAGGACACTGTGTGCGAGCTTACTGTAAGTGCAACTCGAGGAGGCAACACCGGAGAGGAAAGAAAGCCTGGAATAGCTCCAGGATTACAAAGCATTGTACAGTCTCTGGGCCGCAGTGCAAGTGTTTGTGTTTCTCATTTGAGTTTGGTTTGCGGCGGGGGCTGAGTCAGAGGGGAAATATTGGATACTCCCCCCGTGCCTCGGCACTTGTCTCGTAAATCCAGCGTCCCTCTGTCATTCTCCTACTCTTTTAGTTCTCCCATTGGTGACATTCAGTCTCCTCACCCCTTGTGGGTGTGCTGCCCACTCATTATTATTTTTTTTCCTCTTAGCTTTTGTCTTTGTTTCACAACTTCTCCCCCATTCTCTCCCTCAGTCTCTCGCAGTGTCGCTCTCATCCTCCACACCCTCGTCTCTCCCATCTCTCTGCAGCGTACAAGAGTTGTTACTCTTCTGCTTCCCTGGAGTTTCCCTCTGCCAGGCTGTCTAGAGACAAAACACTTAAGATACTTTGGGAAATAATTAACACCCAAAGCTAGGCGTTGCTGGAGATGTGTGTGAGAAGAGGAGAAGAACAATTTCGGCCATGCTTTTCAGTCACAGAAACTAGACACTTACATGTGACATATTTATCACTTTCACACACAGCAGCATGGCACCAGGCCTCTCTATATTCCCTACATTAGTGTTCTCTGGGTTTTTAATACCAACTGACACTGTCGGTACTGGTGATTTGCAGTATTTGTGTGGACGGGCACCAAAAATGGTTCGTAACATCGCTTCATTTCCAACGGCCACACAGTCAGTTAACCAACTGGCGGCTGACATTGTTTGCCATTGCTTAGTCCCATCATGGATTTGACCGCTCGGTACGTTACTTTGTGCTGTGATTCGAATTACCAGCTAACATACAGAGTGTTCAGGTCACAGGAAAAGTGTTATTCTTTGCTGTGAGTTTTGACAGTCATGAAAGAAAGACAGCTAACGCTAGTTAGACATCCCTCCTTTGTATAATGTGGGACAAATACAGCTTTGAGTGTGCAGCTAACAATGACTCACCAGGTGTTAAAATAACATGGGCGAAACGTAATGTCAAGTTAATGCAGCACTAACGTTAGCAAGCTAGGCTTACTAGCTTCCACTTTCAGAGTGAAAGCTTGTTAGTTTATAGCTTGCTAGCTGGGCAGTCAGCAGTGCACCATGTAAGTTGACAGCATGTCTGCTATACCAGTCAGTGTTGCTAACTATTTTCAAAGTAGCTAAAACCTGCTCAAAATGTTGCTAGATGTTGCAAGATTACATCATGCACTAATTATATTCACGACATCATAATGCAACTATTTATACAAGATTTTTTTTTTTCAATGAAAGTTTAAAAAAGTAGTTCACCGGTCAAACAATGGAGATTAGTAATTGGTCATTAGGTTTGCACATTCACAGCTGATTCACATAAAGTTGGCAACACTGATGCTGGTTCTCATATGAAACACCCACTCAGAGGCTTGAAACCTAGATTGTTTCCACAAATATGCCCAAAAAAAACAGTATCCTCTTTTGAAAAATTTTAAATTGTGCACAATATGTGCTGTATTTTCTTACACAAAAAGTCAGGAGAATTAAAATTTCAGTTCCACTTTATTTGTGTGCATGCAATTAGAAGTGTGTACAATAGTGGGCATTTCTTCCTGTGTTCTTGCATTTTCAAGCATATGTATACTTATTAGTTTGTGTGTGTGTGTGTATTAGTTTGTGTGAGTGTGTTGGGACCAACTTCTGATAATTACAGAGAGACAGCATGTGGCTTTGTGTAGCTCTACTTTGGCCATTCACTCCAACACAACCGTGACGGTTCAGTTGGGCCATTCAGCAAGCGCTCAGAAGGCCTGCATTCATGCATGGCCCTTAGAATTACGCACACACACACATACCATATGCAAACACACATACACATACACACAGATATTAACCCAACATACAAACACACAGAAACTCGCTCTGCTGGTTTCTCCTGTATACACATTCACTTAGATATAAACACACATGAAACAGGAGACACTGGTGATTCAATCAACAAAACGAAACACACATGCACACAGACACACACACACACACACACATACACACTCATCCAGTGGCCCTGAAACGCAGCCCTTACTTGTTTTGTCTGCAGTGTAGCTAAGTAGAATTTGCGCTGAAATAACTTCAAAGGCTCTGAAGGAGGGGCCACTCCGAGGAGTATGGGTAATTAGAACTGTGGAGCGAGAGAGAAAAGAGAGAGGGAGAAGATGAGTGAAAGGGGGGAAAGGGAGAAGGATCCTCTCAGCCACAATGGATAAATAGGAGGAAAGACAGTTTGGAGAGAAACGACAAGGGGGGGAAACCGGGAGCACTTCATGATAACACTTGAGCACACACACACACACACACACATAAACACACACATTTTGCAATTGGTGGTGTGATAGCACGCCACGAAAGAGTAAATTTTGGCTGTGGAATTTACTCCCAGTTGTAAACATGACGCCGGATATATAGATGCAACCACACACACACGAAGCAAGTCGTACAATCAAGTGGAAGCAGACAAACACTGGCGTAGCCCAAAAGCAGACATTTCTCTCACAAAGTGCTCCTAATGGCAGCAGTGCAAACAGCAGTGTGTTTCCAGCCAGCCGTGCAGCCAGTCCACCCAGCCATCACAAGAGCCCTTCGCCACCAGCTAATGCACTGCTATTTATAGCCCGTAAACAACACTAAACATGTCGAGATTGTCCCTTATCACCACCTGTACAAATAAAGCCAATTACTAAATGCTATTGTCAACAAAATTAAGCTCCCTGCCTTTTTAAAATGTGTGCTACATTCATATGAAACTCCTGACAAATCTTGGCTAAAAGAACAGTTTCTGCCTGTAAAAACTGTTTACCTAAAAATGCAGTCAATACCTCAGTAAACAATGAAATGAAAATGGAGAATTGAAGCTTGGGAAGGAAAGGGAATCAGTGTGTGTGTGTGTGTGTGTGTGTGTGTGTGTGTGTGTGTGTGTGTGTGTGTGTGTGTGTGTGAGAGTGAGGAAGGAGAAAGTGGATGCAGACGGAGGGGTGAGAGTGCCCTCTGTTGACTGAGCTGAGTTTAACAGATTATTACATGCACATGAAAAGCAGCAGAGTGTTTGGTTACTGTTTAGTCTGAAAGCTAACACACACACCACGGCAGCCTCGACTAATACACACATTTTCTTCCAAAAAAAAATCAGCTACATCCAGATAAGGGAATAAAGACTGTGACACAAGGAGGATGATGTGTGTGTGTGTGTGTGTGTGGAGGGAAAAGCATGCACCCTTGCATGTGTGTGTTTAAGTGTAGTGTAGTTTTGTGTATGTAAACCCCGTTGGATCATCAGCCGTTCTGCGGATTTCTGGATCCCTGCTGAGCTGCAGCTGCCTGAGTGACATGTGTTGGTTGAGCCCCAAAGCCCCTTCAACTAAAATCACTTATCCTCACCCACCCAACCAGACACACACACACATACTGTCTGCAACTGTTGTATGTTGAAGAGGCATCCAGCAGTTTCCTGTTGGGATCAGAGGAGAGTCAGGCAGTTTGATGGATGACGTCAGCTGCTGAGGACACACAACATTTTTTGGTGTATTGTTGCTTTAACATCGACTGCGCTGACATCATGGTGTCTGCTTGGCTCCTCCCCTTGTCTTGTTAAGTGTAGGTCCTGCTGGATATATCGAAGCGCAATACTCCACAAAACATACTAATATAACTGTTTTAGGTGAGTCCTTTCCAGAAAACTAATTTTCTTTCAATATTTTTGTAGTTTTGGTCATCATTCCTATAAATTATGCTAATGTTTCACTTGATAATTTCATGGATGAGATCAGGGAATATTGGTAGGGCAAGCACCATGAGTAGTCAGACAACCAAAAAGGTTTTAAAACAAGTCTTCAGTTTGCTTTAATCGTCCCTTGCATTGCAGGGTTTCCACCAGGAAATTGGTTATCAGAGGTGATATGTTCTGATCTGAGTCACCAATGCATTCCACACTGACTACAATCAAAAGTCCAAGTGGTCAATATTTAACTTTCCAACTCACCTTCTAACCAGCCCTCAGCCTGGTGCCTGATCAGCAACACTGCCTGCACTCTTTTGCTTGAGCGGTGACGTTTTTCCTCATACATTTCCATCTGATAGAGACTTATTGAGCCATTTGCGTCTACTTTTTTCAAGCTGTATAAACTCAGAAGGTTTTCTTTTTTCCCCGACATTGCAAGTCTGCTCTGATTAATCACTGAAAAGTGAACTTAAAATGTGATCGATCAATTATTGTCACCTGCTGAGCTGAATCAGACAGATGCTGACACTTCTCATCTCGTGATCAATTCAGCCACTAGATGACTGTCTAAAACATCTCCTCAGATATTAAATATTTGTTTTGCTGTATGATATAGCACCGTCGCTGTTTTTCATGCAGGTTCATGTTTGAAGCCTTTAAAGACCCTTCAGGTTGCAGTTATGTGCACAAGTGTGAGTAAAATGCGAGACATTACGCTGCCTGTGTAGACAGCTGTATTGATTAAAATAGAGTCGTGCATGAGATGGTCAACTGAATAATGTAGCTGAAAAAATGTGTCCTGTGTAGACAGCCTGTAAAAAGTGTTGGGTTGCATTACTATGGCAGGTAGAACAGGTAGAACCAGGAAGTAGCTCGGCAAGATCTAACTGGCATTCACACCGGTTTTGGAAAAAAACTTTTAACATTTTGGCTGATTTCAATTCCAATTTTATTGACCTCTTGTGTTGCTTTGTAGCTGCAAGCTGGTGTTGCTCATGTTTTCGAGCAGAGCTAATGTGATGGCCAAAACTGCTAAGTAAGACCCAGGGACCTGTTTCACAAAAAAAAAAAAAAAAAAAAGGATTTGTGAGCACAGCTTGCACGCAGATCGTAAAAGGTGGTAAAATCACGTTTCACTTGCAAATTGCAGATACATTTCTGAAGGGCTCATGCATGCTCATCCATCTTTCGGATTTTGATTGCCCCAGGTTGTTAAAACAAAGTCAGGTTTCACTTTGATTCAGATTATTAGAGGTGGATGACACTGACTGGTTGAGGTCAGATTTTCATGAAAATGCCAATATCTGAGCCATTGGGCCACTGCTACAATAAGCATAAAGGTTTGTTCTTAACCTTGATAACAGTAGCTAAAACAATCGTGAATCATCTACTGCTTGGTACTAATTCCACTGGTAGCACTTTTGTCTTCTCTTCGCTAATTGATTCTTTCACTCCAAACAGGGGAAATGGTTTTTTTTATCACTCTTCCAGATACACAAACATCACCTGTATGAGCAAACAGACACACACAGACAGGTGGCATCATCTCGGTGACAAGCTGACAGTGAGACGGTGAGTCTGGCTCCGAGGGGGGCGTCTGCTGTCATATTTAGAACACACACACACACACCTGTTATGTAACCGCCGCAGCCTAAAAACCTTGTACCCTCCAATGTGACATTTCTCACTTTGCTAATTGGAGTGACAGCTACTGTGATCACCGCCTTTAATGTTTGACAAGACAAAAGTAATTACAGCTATTCAAGCCCCATGTTGTGACTCGATTGTTGCTCTGATCCACGAGGCTGCTCTGTTTTTCTGATTTCTCAAACGCTCTGCAGATGTCAGTTTTTGTCCGACAGCGGTGGTGATAAGCGCTCCGAGCTTGTCATAGCTGTGCCCTGGGTTGGAGTTTGTCTTCTGTGAAATATCCAAATGTCACTTTTCAACCCCTCCTCCTCCGCCATCCCCATCTCCCTATATTCCCGTCACTCTGTCTCACTCGCCCCAACTATCAAAGCTTCCACTGTTTTCTTTCTTCTGTCGTTCCCTTCCATCTCTCATTGTCACTTTCTTTCTCTCTCTTTCTTGCTTTCTTCCATTCTCTCCCTTTCTCTTTGTCTCTTTGATGTTAGTGCAGTGCTGACACAGGCCCTCTCCAGATTCAGCTCCACTTGAATGTTAATGGAGTTCTTAGATTGTGTGTGTGTGTGTGTTTGCATGTATTTGCGAATGTTGTGTATCTATTGCTGGATTCGCGCACTCCTCAAATGGTCCCAAGTTGGAAAGTCGTTTTTCTGACTTCGGTGTGTTCATGATCTTTTAAGTCGTAATGTGGAAACAACATGGACGCTACAAAGAAGATGTGTTGTATTTTATTGCTCAGAGCGTTGTCTCTTTGGTTGGCTGACTTATTGAAATTGTATTGATAACTAATACCATATTACAAATGACGTGAGCAAAAAATTGATACGCAATACGTGAATTAATAAAAACTTTCTTAACATAAACTAAACATTTACTTTCGTCCACCATGTTTCTACGTATATGACGTCAACTTTTGGGGCGAGTCGTGTACCAACACTTTTGCTGACTTTCTGAGTTGTTGTTCCGTTCATGTGCATTTTTCCAGTCGGGAACAAATTTTTCCGATTACTCTGACACCACATGAATGCAGGGTATGTGAATGGATACATTAATGGTGCATGCACGTATTTGTGTGTGCAGGAATTTATTGCTCCTTGTGTCCAGGGAAGTTATTGGTTTTCAGGTTAATCAATTCTAAAGAAAAAAGGTCTTTGAATATGAATTTTCATATTTGCATTTTACTTAAAGCCCCTTTGTGTGGACATTTTATGTTATTAGAGCATCTTTACAATATGTTTTTATTAAAAGTGGATCATATGACTGCGTGTATTGTGAATTTACACATGCAGCTCAATTTTACGGAGCATTGTAGCATCTACAGCCCGCAACTTTACAGTTTCCTCTCACCGCTCTCATCAACCTTGTTTTCAGAAGAAGAGCTCTTAAAAACCCACTATACACTACATTCCCAGCACCAAACGGCCAACAGACAGAGTTAGCAACTAGCTCGTACACATAGTGGAGCATTTAGCAGCTAAAGAGATTTCCTTCAGGAGTTGGTGGAGACCAAAACAGAGCTTAGAGGAGTGTGACTATTGGACCTACATTCATTAGCTCGTCACAAACGCGACTGCAAATGAATGCCACTGTTGCGCCGTGTCTGCTGAACAGGCAGCTGTTTGCTAACATCGCCAAACATTTGACAGTAAATTTACTTTACTTGAGTGACACTTTTCACATGTTAAAAATGGTTTAAATTATTTACATTTACTGTATGTGAATTCTCCACCACTTCCTCTGTTTCTATTGCTACAGTATTTCCTTTTTTTTTGTCTTGTCTTAGTAATGTTTGCTTCAGCTTCCATACTGGGACCATTACATTTACTATGGAAACTTAAGTTAGTTAGCAAATGAGAACAACTGGCCCTTTGCTAATCAGGCAAGCACACTAAAATCAATTTGAGTGTTAATGTTTTGGATTTGACGTCTTCCACATGTGTCCTGAGTGAGTCCTGTTCCCAGGTCTCTGGAAGGCGGAAAACTCTGGAACACACCGTGTGTAGTAGCTACATCCAACTTTCCCTCCTCAGGCCTCCACTCACGGGGCCGGTGCAAGAGTTCAGTGAAAATACACATGCACTCCTTACACTGTCTTACACACACCAAACAGGACACACACTTGGACATGAAGGTGAGATCTTTAATCATTGTCCATTTGTCTAGTGTGACGGACATCTCTGACCGAGTATGTTATTCACAGTGCGTAGGTGTAACCAACACCATGACACACTTGTGATTAAAAGATCTCTTTCTCCATTATTCTTTCACTTTTCCCAAAGAACTCATTTGCTTTTTGTATCCTTTTAACCCCTCTTTCTTCTTTTTCTTGCTTCCCTCTGTCGGAACTCCTGCAAAGTGTTGCGTTGTAGTGTGCCGGGCTCTGAGAACCAAAGTGAAGTCTGATTTGTTTTTTCCATTATCAGCGCCTGTTTCCCCTCATTTCCACACAAACGGCTTGTTGGCCGGTGGCGCGGTGCCACAACCAATGCCAGTCTTTGTAGCTCTTCCAGGTGGGTGATTTATGCGTGGCGCTGAGCCCCCAAAGCGCCACCGAGCCTCTGTCGTCTCCCTTCTGCCAGGCTTGGCCCCCAGTGGGAAATAAATCCTTCTCAGACGCCACCGCCAACACCAGCAACAAACAAACTTTTTCTCTCTTCTTGTTTTCTTTACTTAGAAATATACCCTTTTTCCCTTTAACTCGAGCAACGGGTTGATTTCATCTTCCAGTTTTTGCCTATCTTGACACTTCTGGCAAAGCAGTACAGAAAATTCCATTTGGAAAAAAAACATCAAACATCTACTTTGATTGATTTTTCACTGTTGATCCAAAACATATTTCTGCATTGAATCTGCTGATAGCTGATGTTTTGTGGACATTTCAGACTTTTAAATTTGACCATGCAAGATATTCCATGACAATTCAGATTTTCAACCAGAATTTTATTCTTGTCATGGTGGAAAATGATCTGAAACTGCATTTAAAACATTATTTACGGCAGGATCATTTAGGGGAAATGCACAAGTAAATTCTTTTCTGAAAACGAAATCATAATGGTGAGTATTTGCCTAATTGTGATCATTAAATGGGTGTCATAGTTTGCTGTAACAACATTGGTTCTAATGATACTGAGAAGATTAGCATTGGGCTTGAATTACAATATCATATAGTTACCAATGCCAATTGATTGAAGTATAAAACAGACCCAGAATTGAGAATAAGAATTTTTACAAGAACAATTTAAGACACAGTGAGGACACATCTATATCTCTGACTCGCTTACTTGTTACTCTCTTCTCTGCTGTGATTTCCCTCTCGGCCAGTGCTTCCACGACACACAAACAGACCAGATTAGGATGTTGGTATGATGAAGACAAGGGCCCAAACTGAGAGGAAGAGGAGGGATAGAAAGACGGAGTAAAAAGAGCAGCAGATGGGAGGTCTGTGTGTGTGTGTGTGTGTGTGCGTGTGTGTGTGTGCGCGCGCGCGCGCGTGTGTGTGTGTGTGTGTGTAGGGGGGCTAATGGGTTCAAACTGGCCTGATCTTTTCCGCTTTCACCAGAGGGGTCAGCTAAAAACACACACTCCTAATTGTTCCCATCCCATGACTGTCACACACACACTGTACACACACTAACCACGTTGTCATTTTTCTTTCCCTAAAAACATGGTTAAACACATGATTCATGGAATGAGGTAGATCACATAGTCTATACATTCACATGCACAAACACATACAGTCACTAATACACACACACACACAGTACCATCATGAAATAAAGATCAGGGGTTGAGTCTGTTTTGTCTTTGTTTTCATAGCCTGAGCGAGCTGTGCAAAGTGCTGCGCTGTAGTTTTAATGGTATTTATGACCGTGCACACACACATCTGTCTCCAGCTGTCAACTCAGACACACATGCATGTATGTATAAAGACATGCAAACTTGCACACACACTGACATGCAAATGTGCGCATGCTTGCATAGACACGCGCAAACCTGCTCTCCAATAAAAACACACACACTCCAGGCAATGAAATATGCATGTTGGCATAATAAATGGCCATGGCAAGTGGTGTTACTGCAGACAGGCTTTCAGAGAGAAAGATGGAGATCAGGACAGGATTGAAAGAGGGTCAGAGGGTAGAAAAGTCTAGAAATACTAAAACTCTCAAAAAAAAGTCAAGGGATTTGGACAAAAGATGGAAATAATTAAAGCTTGAATGAAAAACAGCAAAGATAGAAGGAGGTAATAGTGGGTTGAAGTAGGAGGGCTGTGGTTGGAGTTTCGCACTACAGAATAATGGATGGATATCTGTGTGTGTGTGCGTATTCCCTCTCACTGGGACCAGATGAAGTATTCCTCAGTGTCCGTGGCAATCGACCAGAGCAGTGCAGCTCCAATGATGGATACCACCGCACTAATCGCTCCTCCGATGCCTTCTGTTTCTCTCACACATACTTTGCTTCACTCTCACTCATTCATTTATCTCTCCCTCTTTTTCCTCCCTCTCTCCCAATCCCCTCACTCACTCCTCCCTTCCAACGCTGCGGCACACAAACAGAAACAAATCACAGATTTAATGAAATTAAGTTGGGAGGGAGGCTTGCCAGAGGGGCGTTTGTTTCAGGTCTCCTGACAGCTGCCGCAGTGGCGCACCTCAGCCACCTGACTGATTCCACGGCCCGACAGGACTCCTCAGAAGAAAGTTCCCGACTTAATCGTCTTTTCACACACGGAAAACTGCATCCAGCCACGCAGCTGCAACGTTCGCCCTTTGGGGAGGATAAATAATTAAGGCAGTTCCAAAAGTGGAACCCGGGGGTCCTTGAGAGGGGATCCAGAATCTTCACGGTCTGAACGTGAACATCCTACAGTTTGAATGACTTCATTTTTTTGTTTGTTGCTCAGTAAAACAACATCTGAAGCTGGGAACAGACTGGTTAAGAGTATTGAATCCTACAGGGTGTCACTTTTATTTTAAATTCTTGCTACCTTTCGAAAGTGAAATGAAATATTCGATCTGTAGTGATCTGTTCAAATAAAAAAACTCACAAGCGCAAAACAGGCTGTGTCTTGTACTCCAGCGGAGGGGCATTCTTAAAATGCAATGTGTCCCCATTTCAAGCTCTCTTGCCCAATCAGTAAACTAGGCTATTGTTGTTCTCTTTGCTAACGCAAAATGGAGAAAACTAGCGCACCATGCTAAATGGATAATTGTGACAACAAACCAACTGAGAAGTAATGTGTGGAAAAACCATAGATGGAAAAAAAATGTGGATAAAGGCAAAGCAACAGAGGAAAAATGCTAAATTTGTGTGAGATGGTGGCTGGAAAGACGAGGGCAACGAGGACTGTCACAACTCTGCAGAGAGACTGGCAGAAAAATGAACTTCACAAGAGTGAGGTGATCTTCAGGTGAGCTGAGGTTCTGCACTGAAACATGATGAACTGCATTATAAAATGATATGGCACACTGCTTTATTTTACTGTTTGCTCATCATTTTTTGCAGTTTTTTCCTCTCAATACGACATGTTAATCATCACTACTCCATTCGTAAAGTTCAACGCAAACAGCTACTGGATGAAAAGGGAAAATGAGAAGCTTCATTGAACCCCTTCTACTGTATGATTTCAGCTCGCAATTGTCAACACCAACTGGCCCAGACTGGAACAAACTTAGGATCTGCCGTGATGCAAAATTATAATTCTTATATGCCCCACAATCAAGCACAAAAGTAATGGTGTTCCTGCCCTTGAGATGATTTTTTTGTACTACAGTTTTACTGTATATACAGTATATATCCACTTGTAATGGGGTTCTTTGGAATCTGTGGTCTAACACTGGAAGTCCTTGATATGGAAAAGTTTAGGAACCATTGCCGTCAGTCTCCAACAAACATACTTTAGACAGATTGTGTCAGTGTCCTTTTAGAAATGATACACCCGGGTATTCTTGCATGCGGTCAGTTTCTTAAGTGTATCCTCGTAGCACAAAGGCCCATAGTTCCTGCAGGACCCCTGGGTGTGAGCTGGATGTTCATGCTGACGGGAAGAGATGGAGGGGGCGGGAAGAGCGGAGCAGGACAGCGGGTGGGGTGGCAGAGGGTCTCGTCTGATCTCCCATAATCCCCCACTTTGTTTTGGACCCACTCGAAAGCTCTCGCTTGAACAAATACACACTTCTCCAACTGTCTAGCTTTTCAAGACACCCCCCCCGTTTCTCCCTCTCGTTTTCTACTCTCACCCTCATCCCTCTATCCCAAGACCCCATAGAGGGCCTGCCACCAGTACTGTTTTCCTTCTTTCATTTTTTAGCCTCCTGTGTTTGTTTTCCAAAATAAAAGGCTCATTGAGTGGTGCGGTAAGTGTGTGTGTATGTGTGTGTGTGTGGATAGCTGTTTTTGCTCTTGCCAGTAGAACCTTAATGACCTGAGTTCCACTTTGCCCAGCTGTCTCCACTCTGCATCAGCATTTAATCTGCACAAAGGCTACAGGACCACCCCAATGGGTCACACCACACACACACACACACACACACACACACACACACACACACCTCGCTCACCAGGTAATTATGAACCAAGGGAGGGAACAGGAGAACAGTCATCCTTTCCTCCCCCCCCTCCCACCTTCTCTCCGTCTGTGCTTCCCTGCTTCCCTAAGTCTATTCCCAAGATTGAACACAGAAGCAATAAGTGTGTGTGTGGGTTTTTAAAGCAAACTTTGTGAATTATGAGGAGTAGGGGAGGCTGCGCTGCAACTTAAAGAGCTGAGTTAGCAGATGGGAGACAATGCACCTCAGGGAGACGGCGGGGAGAGAAATGAAGGCCTGGAGATCAAATCAAGACCTCAAGAATCTCATTCGGAGAGCAGAGGAAGTGCATTGCATAGTGGGAGACACAATACAAAAACAAATCATGTGCAGGAAGAAAAGAACCTCATTGGTGATATTTCCTGTCCTTTGGATATCGTTCCGAGGTGTTTTTATAAAGTGGAGTTGTGCTGTTGGCTTAATGGTGCACTACACTGCAAGAAACTCCAGCTAGCGTGTTGTCAGAAGTGTAGTTCTTTCCTGCGAGCTGAAACAAGCTGACCAGTGTTCCTTGGCACGGTTTATCTACAACAGAGCTCTGGAGACAATGGAAAAGCTAACAGTTTCTGTTACTGAGAACTGGGGTGAAGAATAACAGCGTAAGAGTGTCATTTTATTTTGATAGTCTGCTGTTGACTTATAGTGTATCAATTCTGTAGAGGTTCAGCAGTGTCACTTTTTGCCACTGTCCCTCCCTCTTGCCCGAACCCATTCGTTGCCATTCTCTACCTGTCCACCAGATGCCGTCAGGCTTTTCCACCTGCCCCAGTCACCTGACTCCCTCTTCCACTTTCCCTCATCTGCCCTGCAGTATATAACCGGCTCACTTCCACTCATTCCCTGCCAGATTGTCAAAGTTGCCATGGTGCTTTGTGCCTTTGCTTTCGAGCCACTGGAAACTGAACCTGACTCTGTACTTGTACCTACCTGCCTGCACCTGCCTGTAAGCCTATATATACCTTCACTTTGGCCCAGTCTGCCTCGATTGTCAGTTGCCTCGCACTCGCACTCTCATGTTTCTACAGACTATTCACAAGGGAAGCCGCTATCTATATTTAGTTCACTTATCGCATACTGCATGTTAGGCATATTTTGCGCAAATGAGTATCAGTAAAAATCTCTCTAGTCCCAATAGACTATCAGTAGACTTACTTTACTTTTGATGACTTAAGTAAAAGGAATAGTTACTCTCTTTCTTGCAGAAAGTTAGATAAGAAGATATTGACACCACTATATCAACCCAATTAACAGTGCACTGATTTGTTGTAAAAAAAAAGTGCAAAACACAAACAAATTACAACACAGATTTTAACATTTACTGCTGTCTTTTCATTTATTTTACATGCAAACTTAATGGCGTTAACACAGACTGAAACTAACTTCTGCTCCATCAGCCAAAGATGGAAAAAAAGAATAAGTTCGTCAAGTGACATCAACGATACTGATCAGACCTCCATCACCATATCACCGCGACATGCAAACACAGGCAAAGTTCCAAAACAAGGTCTCAACGGCTTATTGGCGACATGATTATTTCCATTTCTTCCTGTGGGTGTCCGATTGTCAGGAAGCAGAGTGTAACATAATGCTGCACTGATATGAAAACACCAACAATGAAATATGGATAAAATAGAACTAAATCATGGCTTTATATTTACTGAAATAGATGACCTCATTATGTGGAAGCTGTTTTTCATACTAGAGTGAATGTAGGCAAAGAAAAATGGGGACCATCTGCAGGCATCGACAGGCGGAAATGAGAGATTGGCTCCTCTGCCTGTGAGTCGTCACCATTTAATTATTCCTGCCTTGATTTTGCAGCAGTCTTATATGTTTCATGACATATCTGAAACATTTGGGCTGCTTGTGTTTCTGGTCAGTTTTATTTTATCTATCTTTTATTTACAAAAAATTGTAGCCAAGCTCACCTAGGCCTCCCAGCGCTTTAAGGGAAACCACGTGGTTCAGAGGCTTACTTCTCAAGAAACTCGACTGCGTCAGTCATTTCAGCAAATGCCCCAAAACGACGCATTTATGTTCAAGTAACAAAGATCTCTTGTGGCCAGAGTAATTATGACTCTTGTTGGTCAGGCGCAAAGGAGGAAGTGTAGTGTCAGGTTGTTATAGAGTCAGCAGAGGGAGGAGGTTGGGGTGAATGGGTCTTGAAAACACTGGACACGGGAGAACACCATTCATTTCTTGTTTCCTGCTGACAGTCAGTGTTGGTTTCTTTTAACCACAACCACAATTGTTTGCTAACCATAACCAAGTAGTTATTATTTTAACCATGACAAAGACAGTCCAATAACCTTACTGACATAATTATTTTAACCCTATCCAAGTAATTTTTCAACCTAAACCCAACCAAACCTAGCGTTGTCAGATCAGACAAAGGTTTAATTCTTGCAACTGTGATTTGTAATGATTTTTGAAGGCACTGACAAATTATGTCGTCATCCTTGTGGGCAGTTACGTGACCTATGATGTATATTGTCGTTTCGTTTGGGGGATTTGTTGGTTGTGAAATGCGTCATCAGACCACGTCTAAAGGAAAAAGTGTTTACAGCTGTAATAAATGGCTGTACTCAAAGGCCATTCATAACTTGGAAGTACGCAAACTGAGACACAGTGTGAGACTACTTTCTCACCTCACCTGTTTGGGAAAGTTACGTAAGCCCCTCCTTGAGCTGTTAGACAAGTAGACAGGCACATTTCGTTTGACGCTTACTGAGACCTTAAGGTTCCCATCCACACATAAACAGCAACACCGCTTTACGCTAATTCTTAGTATATCACAGCAGTCTGAACATATTGTATTAATTAAGTGTAGTGGCACAAACTCAGCACCAAAAGATGGATTTTCATAAATCAAATGTTAATATGAAATCGCTGTGATATAATGACAGGCAGCATGTGCCATAATGGAGTTATGGTACCATGATCACATGTTTCAGCCTGCACACACACACACATGCACAGTGGGATGGATGTATCAGTCCCTATAGTGTGATCAATTGGTGGTCCACTGCAGACAATTGATTGATCCCATGTTGAATGGAGCAAGTGTGTGTGTGCGCGCTCGCGTGTGTGTATGATAGAGTCGTTATTGATGCTCAGATCAATAGCTGTTTCTCTTCATGAAGTTGTTTTGACCGCATGTGCTATATGAAACCCATCTATACACCACCTGGCCTCGGTCTATACACTCCTCACATACATGGGGACAAAGCAGCCAACACGTATTAAAGCATGGTATTTCTTCTTGAAGGCCAATTAAAATTCTCACTCTCTGTTCCTAAAGTGGCTACACGAAACACCAAAGTGTGTCTTTCATTATAGCACCATTGTTTTAGCTCTGTGACTCATGAAGGACTTATGTGGTCAGAGGTTTACCCTTACAATTTCAAATGTGTGGATAAACCCTGTAGTCCTCTCCTGAGCTTTGACCTCACGACCCCTGATCAGTTATTCAATCCTGACTATATAAAGACCCAACTGTCAAACCCCTTCCTCACTTTGCTCTCCATCCTCCACCTCTGCTCCCTGGCTAGACAGCAGGAGAGTCAGATGCCGTTACTTGCTTTTGAAGGATCTGGTTGCTCAGTTTTTTTCAATGTTTCGCTTTCTTAGTTTGTTTGTCAGAGAGTTAGCAGGACATTTCAAAAAACATATGAACAGATTTAAATTACATTTGATGGAAAGTTGTGCCACAGGCAACAGAGCAACTAGTTTTTGGTGGGGATCCAAGAGCTTTTTAAAACAATTTTTTACATTGCAAGATGGCATTTTCAAACAATTCCACTGTTTTCTTATGTACTACAGTACTGCACTTACTTACAGCGAAGAACTATTGAGCATGATGCAACGTAAAGGTCGCCCCTATTCATATTCAATGGAGCACAAGTAAATCATTGTGGGATTCGAGGTGACAAAGTTACAATCAGGGTGAAATTCACCTGGCGGCTCCACAGTGAATTGCAGTACAATTGAAAACAAAAAAGCGATGCAGGAGTGATAGGACGGGACATTTAGTCTTCACCGGCCGTGGATGAATGTCAGATCATTATTGAATTTTCTAGGATCCCTCTTTTGTATGTCCCTTGCCTCCAAGATGACAGACACAAATTAAAGTGCTGTCCGTCACATAAACTGTTGGGGAAAGTCGTCGGTTGCTTATGTTAGCTTGCTCATTAGCACAATGTTAGCTAATGAGCAAGCTACTCACTAGCTCGTGAGAATCGACACACCCAACAGCGACAAGCGAGAAGTGGCGGAGGTGATGTTGCACAATTTGTTTGCTTCCAGTTGGTCTTCACCATCAAATTAAAAAATATCTTGCATGTCATGTGTTGTGCAGATCCAGATCCATATGCAGAATAAAAATTATCTAAAAATTTTTTATTACAGCCTAAACAATACTGAATTTTCAAGGCTGATACCATCATTGACACTATAACCAACACATAACGTAATCATTACGCATTAAACATTTTTGATAAAGACACCTTAAATTTAGTTATTAAAGAACAGGGCATTTTACAATTAAAATAAGGAAACATATCTATACTGCAACTTCTTGTTACTTATCGGCTAGCATAAACAAATAAGATATATCTAAAGCTAAAGCTAAAATTGGCTGATATTATCAACTATACAGATGCATTGTTGGCCTGTATTTTATATCATTAAAAAATAGTACATTTGGCTCCTGCACTTTGTAGTTGGCGGTTTTCTACATTGTGATTATCTGTTATTCTATACTGTCTGCTTTTAGTGTTAATATATCCTTATTTATTTATCTTTTTTTACTGAACTCCATAGAGATCATGATAGTGTCAATTACAAGATCTGGTTCTGGATCATTTCTATTGTATTATCATTATACTATTGTATTGTATTATAGGAACTATTGTGACGTATCAATCACAGTAAAAATGATGTTATGAAAATGTGTCCGATTGACATTTTGATATCATTTATATATACATTCCATCCTGCAGGCTTTGTGCAGATTGTGCAGAAATATTGCTTGTGAAACACAGGTAAGCCAATAAAGGTAAAGGTGAACACGAGGAGCTACGGACACATCTGGCCGAGACATTAGACCCCCCACTGACCCGCCACCTGGCCAAAGCTAAGAGATGGATAACCCTGAGCTGGACCTAAGTCAAACACAGAACACACACCACTTACATCCTCAGTTAGTTCTCTCTATACTAAAAAGTGTCCACCAGCCAAGCAGCATATCTGGTGGGACTACATCTCATGTTCAGTCACCTAAAACACTTACTGGTTTACCGTCACACACGCACACATAAATAGCAATGTTGTTGCAATCAGCAGGCCTTTTATATAAAGTCTGTTAGACTTTGCTATTGTTATTACCGTTTCTCCATATCTGTTTTCATCCGTGGAGACCGGTTGCTTCCCTCCCATCAGCAGCTCCAGCTATGCACTGTACAAACACGGCGCTGAAAATCCATCCATCACCTCCTGCCTCTAAACCCCCCCCACCTCGAACCTCTCTTTCCTGTAGTTATGATTGGAACGAGGCGAATAATGCCTGGAGAGCAAATGGCGAGAGAGGAGAATGTGGAGTTTAATTTGAAGAGGATCTGCTTCCCGCACTTTCTCGCTCTCAATGGGGAGAAAAGTGAGGATTAAAATGGTTAGAAGAAATAAGGAGATGAAAAGGAGGGAACGTAGGATTGGTGTGAAGGTGTGAAGTGGAATGTTTGTCGGCCAATCCTTTTGGTGTCACCCCTCAGTCTTTGTTACTCTTATTTGTTAATGCCTACTTTTTATTATCTGTTATACTTCTAAAGTTGCTTCCAGGGTCGTATTTTTCATTTTCATGTGTGTCTGTCACCACAGGCCCTAACAATCTACTTGTTTGCATACTCACTCCTAATGGCTGAACAGTTTATTTAATCACAGCTATTTAGCTCTTCATCCATCAAAGCCGCTCTGACTGACAGTGATGAAGTATGAAATGTCTGTCACTGCCAAGACCGAACTCTGGTTGAGGTTGATAGATCTATCTAGCTGTGGGCTGGATGGGAGGAATATGTTGTTTTCACACCGGGCCTGTCAAGCCGGCGCGGCCCAGGGGCAAAGCAGCTAACGTATTCGCATTGGCATCCGGGCCCTGGGGCTACAGCTTCAACCCACGCTGACCCGGACTCCTGTCAGATTTTGAGAACGTCACAACCACATTTCTTCACACAGAAAGTGTCACAGCTGCCGCGCTAAGATTTCTCATTTAATGAGGTTTGAATTCAGGGCTTTTGTTTTCCTTTTTTTCTGGAAAAAGTTTTTGAGCATGATAACTTTTGAACCTAAGTGTGTTTATGTCTCTGAATGGAGTTAATTATTCTTCTGCAGCTTTGTACGCCAGACGTATCTTCATGTATATTTTTAGCAATGCTAGCGGCATGGCTCTAATGAGGGCAATGCCAGTCGGTCTGTCCACCACAATGAAATATCTCAACACCTATTTGATGGATTGCCATGAAATTTTGTACACCAATTCATGTCCCCCTCAAGATGAATTGTAATAAGTTTGGTGATCCTCTGACTTTTCCTCTAGCACCATCATCAGATCAATAACATCATTTATGACCAAATACCTACAAAACGAATGACATCATCAGCCTCAGCTGTGCTTTGTGTGTAGTCCTAATTAGCAAATGTTAGCATGCATCATACATGTTAAACATCAGCATGTTAGCATTGCCATAGTCAGCATGTGAGCACGCTGACATTAGCATTTAGCTCAAAGCACTGCTGTGCCTCGGTACAGCCTCACAGAGCCATTAGCGTGGCTGTCTTGTTATTTCTAAAGCACCTGAATCACTATATATACATTGCAATTTTTAAAACCACAAGTATTTTTCTTGCTGTCCTTGATAATTGTCATGAGCAGTTATGATTTGCCAGACTTCTTTCATTGATTGTTGTTTTTTTTAGCAGCAGGAGACTCCTGGGTAGCTTACATAGCAATGCCCAACCTCAAGAGGAACTTGAAAATGTTACACGTCTACCTAACCTGGGGAATTCATGGTAGTACTTAACTCTCCCCAATCAGTATAACAGACCTAATGGGGAAAAGCCATGTGGCCGACCTTGTGTTGCATATGTTTACAAGTGAAATCTATTCGCTTCCATGTCTGGGGCCGTGCTCAATAACCACACTATAACTGTGAGCCACAAAAGTGGTAAAAAACACAAAAAGCATTACAGGATATGCATTTAGCAGCGCTCTCCAGTCTGAACGGCAGCCATTGCGGACAGGCTATCCATCCTGTGTTTGCAGAGGCTGCATTAGCGTAATAAGACAAGGTCGCTATCACATTCCCCGCACTCAATTCCCATTGTGAGCGTCCGTGGCCAGAGAGGGACAGCTGCCAAAGCTTCTCATCCAGCGGCTGCTCGTGTGTCCCGGGCCACGCATGATGGAATCAGACGGTTGTTGTAAAGAGTCAGAGGCAGACTGAGTTACCAGGCTGAAAGGCATACCCTGTAAAATCACAGTGGCCCTTTGGCTTTTTCACACACTACACACTGTACATACTCCATCACCTCTTTGGCTGGGAGAGACAGAGAGTGTGTGTGTGTGTGTGTGTGTTTCTGAAAGTGGAGCGGTGTGCGAGAACAGAAGTGGAAGGGATGATACAGCATGTGTGTGTCTGTGCATTCATCCATGCATGGCTGTGTATGTGAAAAGAGTGGGGATTGGGAGTTTTAGTGAACACATACACACACTTTCCCTGACATACACACATCCACTGGCTTTGTCTCTTTTCCTTCTATCTCTCCCGCCTGGGCTCTCCAGTCGGGCCGGCTGACAGATCCAACCTGGCACTTTGGACTTAGTGTTTTTCAGAGCACAAGACAACTTAGCAGGTTGCGTCGCTACAACATGACCTAGAAAGGGGTAAAACATAAAACACAGGCTTTCAAAGCCCTGTGCCATCTCACTTTGTCCATTTCTATGGCTCTCTTGCTTCTTATTTCTGCCTCTTCTCCTCTTCTGCAGCTTAATGAGGTGAGGAAAAGTCAGAATGTATAAGCTGGACCTTGGTGCATGTGTATGTGTGTGTTGGCTATGTGTGCATGTAAGGTGAAATACAGCAGCGGAGTGCTTGTTATGACAGGGTAACGAGTGAGACAGGCCAGAAGCAACTGGTCATGGAGAGAAAGAAACACATGCACACTGCTGCACTGACACACACTCACATACCTACAGCACATGACAGATTTGAATCCCATGCCCGCTTGAACCACACACACATTTTCTCACACATAACAGTAATAAATAAGCATGAACAGAGGGATTTTTAGGAACAGACTTGGAGCTTTATCTAATGAGAAAGCCAATACTCTGGCCCCGAACCCAAAGTGGGACTGAAATATGGTATTGAGCTTTCCAGCAGGGATAAAGTAGATGGAAAGTTGACCCAAAAGGGTAGGAAAATGTACCGCCGCAGCCAAACGTCTAGGTAAAGAAAATGAATCGTAAATTGTGTCGCTAACCGTACCATAAGGACGTGTTTCAGTGTGCACACACCAGCACTCGAGCTGCCTCGTAAAAGACGGCTAATTTTGAGTGACAAGCAGTTCAACACATGCTAACCGAAATGCGAATCAGCACTCAATATTAATTAGATAAAATCCTAAACAGAGGCAAATAAAGATGTACACGTGAGCAGTATCGACAGAAACTCCATTGAGTCATTAGAGGCCCCTGTGGACTGTGGCTACTCAATGATCTGAAATGGCCACCGTGCACAGGCAAAAGTCAGTGGCCTAATGAGAAGTGAAGGGTAAATAAACTCCAAGTGTGGTGAGACAGGACAGGCCGGCCAAACCGCCGCTTTGGTTCTTCTTTCAGCGTGAGGCTCATCGTGAGGAGGGCGACTTACAAATGCAATCTGTCGTCAAGTGTAATGGCTTCCTGGAGACGCTCATCAAATACCGGCATGCTTGTAAAGACCATAATGTACACTAACGAAGATCTGATGATGGTAATGATGACTTGTCAGACATTAAGTGACACATGGAGACAGACAGTATTCCTAAATACGCTCCTCCATACACCAAGTAAGCACCCTCTCCCAACACACACACACTCATACACACATATTTCAGATGTCATTGGTACTGACAGAGAGGACGTGAGTCAGGATGAGACTAGGCAGAGTAGCGGGCTCTCCCGTTCGGGGAGCAGTGGAGGAATGTCAGGCTAAATAAACAGGGTGTCTGGTGGAGAACTGGACCAGCCCTCCCAACTCCTCTACACTCCCTACAGCCATGAGGAAGGGAGGGTGGAGGAGCAGACGGGGGGGGGGCGGGGTAGAAAGGCACTTATCACTAAACAGCACTTCATATGCACCCATACACATGTCTGGGAACATGTAGACAATCAAGGGTTTGAGCGATATGGGTTTTGAAGGCAGATACCATTGTGTTTAGACTGAAAAGATGATGTTTTGCTAATGTGTGTCTATTTATGATGTACTTGATCTTTGTTTAATTTCTATTTTCCATCATACTAATATGTGCTTTTTATTGTGGCTCCAGTTTCATTGTGCCATTGATCCAGTGTGATTTATGTGTTCATTTATAGATGTTTCTGTCATTTATTTTGTGTATTGTATGCTTGATAATGCTGCACAATGTCTTGTCTACATGTTGTCTTTATCAAGGTTAACACTGTGTTTTAATTACTGCTCTGTATGCTTCTATCATATTTCAATAACTTTTGTTTAAAGCTGCAGCGATTTTTTTTTTTTTTTTGGGCAGAACAAGCAAAAAAAGCAACATCTGATGTCACCAAAAATCAAAAAATTGGCTGTGTTTTAGAGAGTTGCCTATTTACACGTCCAGCCAACATTAGCATTCATTTGGACTCATGTTTAACTAATTTTGTCTGCCTGCTGTTTGTTGCTGGGCAGGTAGCGTACAGTAGGTTTATGAGATCTTTTTCGCTGGAAACAGCTGCCTGAGTTTACCGGACTGAAAACTAAAACAATGAGTTAAAATAAGTTAAAAAGCTCAGAGGACTGAGGAAAACTACAGAGTTGGGACATAAATCTCTATGGGTTTGTCACTTTGAGGGAACCCTGGCACATTACATACAGTTTAGTCATTTGATCCATTGTTAATATGAAAAACCTTGATTAGTGCAGCTTTAAATTTTTATTGACTTTTTTTAGGGTGACTATTGAACATCTGTCCAGACATCATACATGAAAACTAGCCTTTTGGCGAACTTTTGCACTTTTACAGTAATGTTTTATAATGTGCACTCTCCCTGTAAAGTAAACCAGTAAGTGAATTAATTAATAAAACCAATATTCTGCATAAATAAAGAGTTATAAAAAAAAACTTTTTAAACAAATAGCATCTTGACATCTGCAGGGAACACCACTGACTGGTCTGTTAACCTGTAATAATAATCTATACAGTACACAAATACATGACTGACTAATGAGAAATGTGCAATAAATTGCATTTAAGTGCATTTACGCTACACCTCTCTCTGCAGTATGGAGCATAGGCTCAAACCAGAGTCTCAATACTATTTCTATGTACAAATGCCTCAGCACCACAGTATATCATCCTGTGGTTTACACAGCACATAAAGGAAGATGGCAGCTGCCCAGTGAAAACATACAGTCGCACATATCAAACACACATCTCAAACACAGGGTCTGTATAATTTCTTGAGCCAGTGGCTGAAATTGAGTAATTTCACAGAGAGAAAGTGAAAAACAGAGCAGTGATATTTTTATGTGGGAATATGTCATCTGATCGTCACTTGACAAGAGCCTTTGTATGTGCATGAATGTCTTAATGCAACTGTGTTTACATGTATAGATATGATAGAATTGGACGTGTGTGTGTGTGTGTGTGTGTGTGTAGGAGTTATCAGTGTGTTATCAGTGGGTGTATTCTGGTCGTGGGGGTCTCTACTTTCTCTGTGTTTGACTCCCACATGACTGACACTCTCTCCCCTGCTTCTGCTTTGTGTCACTCTGCCACAAACTGACATATTTAGGCAAAGTCGTGACTAATTGTCTGCCTGCAACATTAGCTGAAAGGGTGTAAAAGCTCAAGGCTGAAACACAAGGAGGGGCAAAATGAGGGAATTCACCACAACAGAGGTAATAGAGAGTTATATTTGGATTTAGTGTTAAGACAGGGTGAGTGTTGTTATCCTCCCTGCTGTTAAGTGCTCAATAAGTATGTAGACGTCATTGTTTCCATGTAGAAATCATGTGAGCTTTCGTCCTTATTTCAATTTCTAGTTAAGTCAATTTAAATAAACAATACAATACATAATATGTAAATAATTATAATATAACATTAAATAGCATTTATTTTAGACATAGGATTCAGATTTCTTCAAATATTTTCTCCCGTGTTGATTATGACATACCACACGATCAGAACTGATCCACTCAGATCCACTTGGGTTTTAGATATGATGCACACAGATCAGACACCCGTGGCAGTAAAATGAGACCCAACCTGTCCCAATTAGATTGAGTGTAATTTGGATCTGGTCCGATTTGGCTTCCTCAGAACCGAGTGATCCCCAGGGACCTCTAGGAAAAGAGGAGCCGGTAATCAAAACACTGACCCCATGATTAATTGTCACTCCGCTTTGCCACCTGGGTAGTCGTCTTGAACTAACATCCACGGATCAAGTGTTGGGTCCAACATGTACGTGATGCTGTCAGAAATATCACAATTACAGCAGAACGAAAACGTTCTCAACACAAGGTCCAGCCACCACCCAATCTCATGGTCTTTCTCACTGTATCAGGGGATGGATTTGCTCACTTGTCATAGATATGGTTTAATTGTTGTCACGTGGCCTAAGTATATCATGTTGGTCATGTGATAAGAGGTGGACATGCATGAGGGGGGGGGTCCTACCCGTTTCTGTTCAAAGATGGTTTCTAAAGTCTTTCTCTAGCCGCCCACTGACTCCTGCTTGACGTCGACTTTGACAATTGAACATTAAATGTTGCCTACAATACTCTGACATTTCAGGAACGCTGCACTTTCATGTTTCTGCTAAGAACCTTATGTGTTCCTTTGTTACATTAAAATGTATCACGTTATGTCTACAAAATACCCAGGCCTTAGATCAAAAGCTTGGGTCAAAAGGAAGAGTTCTGCAGAAGAACAGATGAGTGAAAAGAAAAAAAATCTCTGAACTTGAACTTTGTTGAAGCACAATGAATGCAAAGCACCCCAACACACACACATGCACACACTCCTAAATTAAGTCCTCACCTCCAGTTTGCCTGTGACACATCTTCATGACAGTAAACCCCAGGAGGGAGGGAGGGTGAGGCGGGAACATCCTTGAAGCGCACTTTCAGCAGCCTGGAATGAGCAGATAAGCGAAAGTAAGTCCGCTAAAAGTGAAATATGGGAAGAGTTGACATGTAACCCAAGCACGCTTCTCTCAAGAGCCCCGCTGGATCACTGCCCCGGGGCTGCATCCAACAAGGTGAACGGGGGAATCCTAATGAAACTGTGAGGACTCAATCAATACCAGCTCGGGATGGGGCTGAGGGGGGTCTGCAGAGAGACTGGCAGAGAGGGGGAGATGTACGAGGAAGGCAAACAAGAAGAAAGGAGAGGGATGAATGAAGGGAGAGAAAGAGAGGGAGTAAGCATTAGAAAAGAAGGGATGACAGGAGACAGAGAGATGGGATCGAAAAGAAAAGGGAAGGAGAGGGAAAGAGAAGGTCAGGACGTGAAGGTGAGAGGAGGGCAGAAAAACATAATGAAATGCAACAAAGACAGGGAACAAGGGAGAAAAAAGGGCCAAAGAGAGAAAGAAAGAGAGAAAATTAATGTTATAGGGGAAAGAGGGAGAAAATGACAAAGGACAAAAAATAAATGAGTAAGGGAGTTATGAAGAGGAGGGAAAAAGGAGGGAAAGATAAAAGAAGGCAGGAGAGAAATGGTGGGAAGAAGAAAGTAAGTGTAACAGAAGGGAGACAAGTAGGAAAGGATGGAGGGAGAGAGGGAAGGAAAGAAAAAGAGAAAGTTGAAGAGAGAGATTGAGGGAAGGAAAGAGCCATGAACATACATATATATATATATATATATACATAAATATATATACATATATATATAAA
>LKNJ01002439.1:0-5000 GCA_002120245.1 Maccullochella peelii
ATCTGTGGTTGTGGTGCTGCGGAGTCTGAATCTGTGGTTGTGGAGCTGCGAAGTCTGGATCTGTGGTTGCGGAGCTGCGGAGTCTGGATCTGTGGTTGCAGAGCTGCAGAGTCTGGATCTGTGGTTGCAGGCCACCTGCTGGCCCCGTGTTCCTGCTCGGCGGCCATTGTGCTATTATTGTTATTGGTCTAATTATTAGAATTACTATTATAATATTGCTATTAGTATTATTTTTATTAATATTGACATCAATACCATTAGCACTGCTATTACTTTACATCTGTATGTATAATTGTACTGTGCTGTACTACTGTATGTTCTCTTTCCTCCTGCTTTCTCTCTCTTGCTCTCTCCCTCTCTCTTTCTCTCTTAACCCAACCGGTCGAGGCAGATGACCACCCGCCCAGAGCCTGGTTCTGCTCGAGGTTTCTGCCTGTTAAAAGGGAGTTTTTCCTTGCCACGGTCGCCTAGTGCTTGCTCATGGTGGGAATTGTTGGGTCTCTGTAAATATAAGGAGTCGGTCTAGACCTGCTCTATATGAAAAAGTGCCCTGAGATAACTTTGTTATGATATGGCGCTATATAAATAAAACTGAATTGAATATATGGAGTTCAAATAAGCTCAACTAAGTCCACTTTTGGGTCTTCAAGAACCACCATTATTACTGACATGTCTAATATGAATCAGTGCACTGTGTGTATTTCTTGAATGTAAAAATCACTAATGTGATAGCTACAGTACAGCAGAAGAGTCTGGAGAATAAAAAAACAAAATCCGAACTTCTTCAAACATAAGCACATTGATTTAGGAATCAGTTCTACTGTAAATAGCAAAGAATTCAACAGTGATGTACTGGCTGGACCAGAATTATTGTCTTTAATGTACTCAGTAATATGCAGTTATGTCAAACTGAAAAAGTTGTCTTAAGAAGTAAAAGTGAGCCCAGCCTAAATGTCAAAAACCATCTTGTGAGTACTATAAGTTAGTAGTAAATCAGTCTTCTGTCAGATTATGGGATTTTAGGGTGACTATAGTTTTTATTCCAAAGCTAAAACGCCTGGAAAAGCAGACACAAAGTATAACTGCCGATCTGCATTTATTGTATGAACAATGAGAGGTGATGGTGGTAATGAGACTGAGACACATTAAAATTAATCTTGTTAACTCATTAGCTGGTTAATTACACATGTCAACGACGCTGTGGAGCTTGTTAACCAGGTGCAGACAGATGATACACTGATAAATGGTTAATTAGAGCCCGCAGTGAATTCTGTAAAGCATACCAACACTGTGAAGACTGATGACTGACAAGATGCTTTGACACGCCATGAGTGAAACTGATGCAATAACTGATGTACCATTTCACTGTGGTTCTGTGTGATAAAAGCACAACAACTTTTTAGCAACATCTCACAGCACTTTACATGACAGAGGTGATTCGCATTGGCATTTAAGAAATATAAAAAATGTAATCAATTAGAGGATATAGGCTATTATATGTCCTTCAACTGTAAGACATGGGTTCATTTGCCTGATGAAGTGTCCCAAAGGAAGACACTGATCCTCTACCACCTATAGAGGTTCTGCTCTAAACTGAACTGTTCCCTGCAGGGGTTAATTACTGCATGTGTCACAGTATCATCATCATTACCTGCAGATGCAGGTACTTGGACACATTGCTACTACTCTCTCTGTATACCTATTAAAAAGCTGTGTTTTTAGAGCAAAGGCAGTAAAATCTGAGTTGACAAAACCAAATTAGTGCATCAGGAATCTAAAAATCCTTCAGATGGAAATCTATTTATCTATGGATTTAGAGCACAGTGCCAAGAGGCTATTTTGATGTATGTTTGATAGGTTAACGTACTTGCTACAGAGAAGTTATTTAGGGGGTAGGGCAGGTCGGCATCCTGAGGTTTCTCTTTGTAGCCGATGAAAGAGCCGTCCGTCTTCAACAGGAAGTAACGCGGCCGCCAGTTCTTTATGTATTCACCTAAAGGAAAAGATGGACACAAAGAGAGGGAAGAATATTTAAGGCAAATATGTTCAATCGGACACTTGGTGCAAATACAACTGAATTCAGATCATGAGGGCAACAGTGGTGATGATGCTGAAGGCAATAGTGCACTCAGGGGGTTTATGATAATTATGATGATATATGGAAAGTATTAATAGCAATAATGATGATTTTAAATACAGATTTTATTCCCTAGACAGATAAGAGCCTGTCCGCTCAACTCTCATCTCTCCAAAGGATAATCACACACACACACACACACACACACACACACACACACACACACACACACACACACACACACACACACACACACAGTATCTCTGACTGCCACACTGCTTGCCAGATTCAGACCAGATTATCATGTAAAAAACGACATAAACATGTTTACCAGCACAACAACAAAACTATCCATGCCAGAAACATCATCTGGCTAAAACATGGGCAGGTGTCGAGGTGATGACCCCTCTACCAAACACACACACACACACACACACACACAAGCATACTGCACGCACATATACACATGTATGAACTCACAATTTAAACACACACACACACACACACGTACACACAAACCACTGGTCGCCAGCAAAGGGGGAAGAAGAGAAGAGGGATAAGATGAGATGAGACAAGATGACATGAGATAAGATTACACATTGAGAATAACCCTTCTTAGACTGCAGCAATAAATAACAACATCTGCTGAGCAGCTGGTGGCACAGACTGGCACTAAGGTGGCACCACAGCTTTATCAGATGACCTGCTGCAGGATTACATGAGTGTCAAACATTTCCACACCACAGAGGCAGATAACACTTCCTGAAACAGCATGGATACACACATGGATTAAAGTACACACGTGTGTGGATTCACACATAGTTGGACAATGAGTACAAATACAGGGACGAAACTGTGCGCACACATGCACGAACGTGCAGAGTACATGGCCGAAGTAATACTGAGACACACAGCTCCTGATGAAAGAAACTGACACTCTCAACACTTTCCAAAGCCAGGAGCTGTGTAAACATTTCACTTTCTCATTTCAAACAACAGAAATAAAAACCACAGAAGGACACAAATGTTCCCTACTTCTCAACCCCTTTTAATTAACCAGCCGTTCCTTGACATGCGCGCGCACGCACACACACACACACACACACACACACACACACACACACACACTTTTACACACCTTGTGAAGATGTGCATTCAGGCATAAACACATTCATAGCCGACACACACACAAGCTCGATAACAGCTCTGATCACCTTTCTTAGTCTAATTCGCTGGGAGAGGAGAATAGGCAGCGTGTGCATGTGTGTGCGTTCTATTTGTGACATCCATTTAAAGCGGAAATGACAGCAGGCCGTGCTCGTTAACACGTCGCAGAAAAACACCTGCTCCGCCGAAGGGACCATGCGACTGCGGGGCCTGCCGGTACCTCTGAGTGCTGCTGGTGGAGGTGTGTGTGTGTGGTGGGGGTGTAGCGGCTGATTTGAACCACCACACAGGGACAGAGAGAGACACAGATAAGAAAATGCTGTTGGGTGCCAGTGCGTCATCAGGATTACCAAATCACACCTCTCTCTCCTCTCTCTCTCTCAGTCTCTATTTTTCTCTTTTTCACAAATCCACCCACTCTCCCCTCCTCTCCCATTTCCTTATCCTGTTCTTTCAGAAACAAAGCATCTTCTTTGGATCACTTGCTACTGATAAACAGAGTGCTGGGAGAGGGGCTGAATGGGAGGAGAGGTGGAGGGAGGCTGTAAGTGAGCGAAAAGAGAATATCTCATCAATTCCAACCAAACCAATACCGTATATAAAACTAGGGACCAGGGTTGCATGTAATCAATCCGTTCAGCCTTTTGGTGTGCATTGTGGGTTTTTGCTTCCCTGGAGAGAGAATGAATGCTAGCAAGCCTAATGAGCTTAAATTCTACCAGCTAAACACTTTCATTAGTAAATGTAAATGAATGCAAGTGAACTTAATGTTTAATGTACATGTGATCTTTTATTTAGAAAACCTGCAAAGAGGTTTTTTTCTAATCCAAACTACAGGGGATGGAGACAATACCAAAACCTATACTAATATAATGCAAGCCAATAAAAACTGAGAATTATAATGTTACATTTGTGTTTTAAGAAGGTCATGATTCAACTTTATGGAAATATCTGAGGCTGTAGTTTGTGGTGTTGGTGAACTTGATTTCATTTTAAAGTACTGTACAGGTACAAAACAGACAACACATATAACTAATAAAAACTAATGATGAAAAAAACTGATCATCTGGAAAAGAGAAACTATGGTTGACATCAAAGTCGATCGGAGAAAGAGATGTATTGACTGACAAAAATGGATGAGGATAAACAGAAAGTTAAACTGATAAAACTATTATAAACTGGCAGTGATGACTGGCTCGCTGGTCCAAGTCCAGTCATTTCTCTGAGTCAGTTTCTAGATGAAGTGTCCAGCCAATGGAAGCCTGTGGCTGGCCACTTCATCGCTCAGCTGTCCAGTACAACTGAAAACATTTAAGCAATCCTTCTGGCTGGGCCTAGACAGCGTGTATGTGTGTGTGTGTGTACGTCCACTGGGGGGCGGGGGAGGGGCCAGCCAGGGGTGGCACAGACGGAGAGAGGAGATGGACAGTTGTCCACACATGCCGTTCCAAACAAACACAGGCATGCGCACGCACATACACGCACACACAGACTAACACAATTCAGTTTCAACTGTTCCAATTCTCCGAATGATCCAATGGTGTTCTGTCAAGCTATCCCGTCTTGGCCCTGCCTGTAATGAGTCCAGCGAGCTCTCCCACTCTGGACAGCTTGTCTGGGGAGCCACATGTCTCTGGTTTGGACTGCTGGAGAAAACAGAACAGCCGGTCTCCTTCCCACACCATCTCTCTCGGACTCCTCACTTCAGTTTCATTTAGTTTTTTGCACAACTTTACTTTTCCCTTAAGGCCAATTA
>LKNJ01002439.1:13154-62049 GCA_002120245.1 Maccullochella peelii
AGCTTGGTGAGGTGTGGGCCCCAGCCAGTGGACCATATGGGGGACATTTAGCCCCCTCAGAACATTGAGCCAAGCCTTGCTGACATGATTACCACTGCTGTCTGCTGCTCTACACCAGTGTCAGATTGGGAATGGGAAATTTTGTCATGGACTGCTGATTAATGACTGGAGATTGGTAACCAGAGACTGAGAAGGCTGAGGGAAGATGAAAAATTCTGTCACTGTTTGGTCTCTTCTTCTGCTCTGTTTTTAATCAGGCCAACTTACTGAGACTCTGTGAAACATGCATACACTCTGCTTGGTTTAAAATAGATATGTATTTGTCCTTCCTTTCCTCGAATAACCTAATATTTATTGCATTTTATACACTTGTGTGCCTTTCATCACTGTACATCTTTGTGAATGCATTTATTCATGGCGTGCATTTTCAGTGTGTCTGTGTGGTATAGCAAACTGAAGTTAGTGGCTTAGTTAATCCCGTCAGAGACAGATTACAGGTGGGAAGATATAAATAGACTGACTGTCCCTTTAACCTGGCCACTGTGACATCAGCATGCAGCTCAACTATTAAGTCAGGCATAACAGGAGCAAACTCAAACCCACCGAAGGCAGCCCGTACAGTGGTAGCATTTATTTACACATGACCACAAAAACCAGATGTTTCAACAGGTTGTCACAGAAAACAAACACACTTTCGCTGTATCTTTACATCACCTCTGGGTGCCAGAACACTGCCATCTGTAGTATACTTACAAACTGAAATTACTACAACAGCTTTGCTGTTGTGAAAGTAATATCATGGCTGCAGTGGCACTATACGTTAACTAACAGGTTAATATGTCGGCTAACATTCATTCAACCACACTCATCAACTCTGCAGGCCTCAACATTACCGGTAACTTGTGACACTGCTTCCTAAAACATGTATAACAGGCCGTGATATTTTAGTCGGGTATGATGTACAAAAATATTACTGTTAATTTAAATATATTTCCCATTGAACTTAATGTTGTTATGCCTTTCAAGAATGTGTTATATGTGATGTATCAATTGGATTAAGATAGAAATATGTTATGGGTAATAGAGATAGTAGATTAGGCAGCTGTGTTCACATGTCAAAAAATGTAAAACAGTTTCAACTCATACTGTAAGAGCCACAATGTTAATTTAACTATCGTGCAAGGGGTCTTCCCCAGACAACCACAGCAGTGTTGATGTGTCCTTGTTTCACAAGCAACTAAACTGACTAGAGGTAGTAAATGGATTCCCAAATCTCTGCTCACCTTTGCTCAACAGTTAACAAAGGTGAGGACTGGGCCAACTGTAAACCTGGTGGCTTTGCTTTACATTAGTGATCCCTGTGTCTTCTCTGACAACCATCAGACTGGGTAAGTGCCTGCAGTAGCCTCAAACAGTTGCTGCCTTTATGGTCTCTATAAGCTTCTGTAGCAGAGGTTGCTCTCTGGAACTGATGCTGTTTTACAAATGAAGCAACACAGAGCTTTGTGCTACAGTAGCAGAGTGGAGAGGAGAAAATGCATCAAGGATAGAACTGATGTTTCAGAGCAACAATGGTTGTCCAGTTGCCCTTGGCAACCAGATGTAGACCACCATCCACCATTATAGGTGGTGTGATTGCCCCTGTTCAAAACCACTCTTCCTCTGCCAGAAAAAAAGAAGAGAAAGACAAAAACACTCTACCCAACTCACTCTTGCTGTACAATCATCTGCTCAGGTAAATGAAAGTTCAACAAGTTTAATTAAGTGTGTAATTAAAAATCATACAACCAGCTAAGATGAAGTTGATAAAGCATGATTCTTGCAATTTTTGGATTGTATCCACGTGGTTAAAATGCAGTTATTGTATTTGGATGAAAGTGTCAGCTAAATAAATGTAATGTAATGAAATAATATAGTAAATCTTATGTAAGGTCATTATCACCTCAGTTATAAACTATTACTGCCGATCATTCTGCCAACTTTGGTAAGCAATAGGCTGGCAACTGATGCCCTGCTGTCAGCCTGAAAGACATTTCTAAAACATACTATCAGACTGTGCTGTTCTATTATTTAATAAGTACCCGATAGTGGGAAAAAAAGCGTTTGGAAGAGAGTCCGACAAGCCCTCTAAACAGCATTTCCCAGAAATACACTGTATTCTTTTGTAGCTTTTGAAAACAAAAAACACAGTTTTAATACAATTTCTCTATAGGAAAAGTTATGGTCAATATTTTATAGACTTGGATGGCCAAAGAAAAAACTTGAGCGGCAATACGAGATCAAATGTTCACACTCTGGGGTCCTTCTCCTGTCAGCCAACACTTACACTAGCTGTTAGCCACTAGGCATTAATCTGTTGGCCTAAATCAGCCAAACCAACCCCCACTCTAACCTGCCTCCTCTAATCAGCCCAAAGCCTACTCCAACCAGCCCACAATACCTCAAGTTGTTAGACTACACACCACCCCTCTTGTCTAATCTGTGTGTTAGCACACTTAAACATAGAATCTGGTTTCAGCTTAAACCCAAATTGCTCTGTCAGGTAAGGACAGAGCTGCTGCAGCCAATGGATCGCCATGAAACATCTAATTGTTGCCTATGGAGTAGTGGTGGATTGAAACCAGTTGAGGAGGAAATTGAGTTGGGCAAGAAAGTCATGATTCATAGGAATTCATAGAGGCTCTGCCCTTAAACAACCTCCTTGTAACAACATTTGACTATGCTGTCATATTCAGAAATGGAAATGACAGTATATATGCAACAAGTGGGCGACACCCAGGAAAATGGGATAATAATCCGATGTTTAAAGAACTCCATAGTAAATCATTTGTTTGTTGCTGTATTTGGGTTACAACAGTCAAAAGGTCCAATAAGCTTAGTTATTTAGAGTACATTAGTATATTACCAACAAAGCGTTGAAGCATGCATTTATTAAAAACAGCAATAACATCATCCTTTGCTATTTGATTAATTAATACCAGCAGATGATATACAATGTTTGGTCCAGACTCTGCTTGTGATCACAATTATTACTAATCAAGTAAACAGGTGTGATGTAGAGTGTGTGAATACTGTATGTTTCAATGACGGAAAATATTTTAAATTTAAATGTAAAATTTGAGATTTTGACATTACTTTGTGCAGTGGGGTGATAATTGATATAATTAAATAATAATAATGGTAACAATAATAATAATCCAGTGTATATGTGTGAATGCATCCATCAGGACTGTGATCAAATGTTTGAGGTGAGCATTTCGAGGATCCTGAACTACAAACTAATCCCATTACTTAGCCTCTCCTCCCTTCACCCATTCTCTCTTCCTCTATCCAAGTTTTCCCTCTGCAGTGATCAGCACTCCATTCATTGATCCATTCATTAATTTATCCAAGACTGCCTCCTCACTCTACATTAGTTCATTCATTCACCCATCTATTAATCCATCTCTCTGTTTGTATGGCCTTTACAAGGATGCTTCCTATCACTTACCACGCATCTTATTGACTGACTGAGTTTGCACAGTCATACAGCTTCACACCATTTAGTTCAAAAATTTCACATTATATTGTATGTTTCAGAGCTTATCTGTAAGTACATATAGTATAAGTTTAAGGAAAGTTAAAAGCTGCAACATTCACAACAGCAAGCAGCTACTGTAATGGCAACATATAACTGGACTAACATATGCAAGGTAATGTGGAGTAATGCCAACACAGTTATAATGCATTTACATTTACATTTACATCTCTTCACGTCCCTTCTCTGACTGGTTGTCAAAAGTCCTTCTAAGAAACAGGAACAGAAAATATCGTCTAGCCTTTTTCTAATTGAGAGGCTGCTCATTGCTGTTTAGTTTTGTACTGTGCTCTTAAGTTTTATTCATCACATCCTCCAGCGCATGGACCAGATTTGCTGCCAGTACCCATACAGAACACCTGGCGGGGACATTCTTCTCTATTGCAGCCTAAATTAGTGATTGTGCTAGATAAGACAGGTGTATTTTTATATAAGATTCTTGCCTGGTGCAGCTTCAATTTGGAGTTAAATTTCATTTCAAGGTTTATTATCTGAATTTTTTACTTAATAACTTTGCTAAACAAAAATATCACATTCCGACTGAAAAAAAGGTGACACCCTCTCTGCTGCCTGTCTGTAGGTTACCCATCTGTCTTTCATTCGGTGTCTGTACCCGCTATTTGCAGGTCTCTTCTGCACTGGCAAGTTGTCTGCCTCTGTTCTATGCTGGCTGTATCTGTCACAAACTATCCGTCTTTCCTGTGTTGTTTGTCTGTAGGCTCTGCAGACTAGTCTGTCTGTTTGCGCTGTGCTGTCGGTCTGTCTGGCTGACTGCCACTCTCTGCAGTGTAGAGTGAGTCATTCTTAGGACAATGGAGACAGTTTGTAAAGCCACACTGGAGCGTACACTTCCTCCGGATGTGCAAGAGGATGCCATTCATAACAAAGCCTGCACTGTCTGCCTGTCTGTTACTGCCCTGTATATGCATGTGAGTTTGAGAAACAGAAGGGATAGAAACAGGAGGGAGATGGAAGGAGATACATGGATATACTGTGACAGAAAGAAAGTGTGAATTGCAATAAAAAGGGGTGAGTTGTGTTAACAGGCTCTTCAGCAGAGTCAGGGCAGAGGAGGAGGAGGAGGAGGAGGAGGAGGAGAGGAGAGTAGAAGGGCGACACAGCAGACAGTGGCGGAGGCAGTAGCAGCGGCAGCTGGTGATTGATATCAGAGATCTGGCACTGCCACCTGATCCAGCCAGCCAGCCAGCCTCCAGCAACATTGAACTCACTGAACTCATTGAGCCAAGATGGCTGCCTTACTGCACTGCACCCAATGAACCCCACAGCAGTCCAATGTATACAGTACAGCACATAGAGTTCCCAAAGGGATTAAGATGTAGAGATGAAGAGTACAGAGAAAAGAGTGTAAAAGAGGACACATGTGTTGCTTCACATTTCAGCTTGATGTCTATCATAGCATCATGCCAAGATGCATTAAGTGACAGTTGGGGACACACATACATGGATTTTTATATTGGGAGACATTGAATATATAATGGAGCCACTCCCTGACTGTCTCCACAGTGAATGGGCTCATACTATGATCAGAATTCTGTATGTTATGGATGCGATTTGCAAAAAAACAAAAAAAACAATGTAATGATACACAGCCACAGCAAGACATGCAGAACAAACATTTCAGTCAATGTGTGGGATGCAGCAAGGTAATTCAATACTGATTCTTGTCCAATATAAAAATCATGTCGGTATGAATATGCCCAAAGCCCCCACGAGCCCCCTGAATTTTTACCCCAAATGCTATCAAAGAAATCAATAATTTCCACTGTAGCCTCCCAAATTATTGAACTGCCAGAAGAAGACAAAAGAGAAACACTCTCGATTACTGAGATGTTGATTCTAATATTATTATATGACTGTGTTTTGAAAACAATATAAGTACAAAATATGACAGGTTATTTATAGTAGATTCCCTAGTATGTTGCAGAGTATAGGCATGGCAGATTCACATAATAGTCCTGTGCGAAGAAGGCTTTAGAACTCAAACATATTTTAAACCTTTATTTGAGCTATCACAGACGCATTTTAGTAAGCACTTACTAAATTGCACTACTTATTGCACTTAACATTTAGTGAAACTGAACCACCCAATAATATCTTTAATATCTACAGAAGGCTAAACAGGAAATACAACATTCAAAACTGCTGTATTAAAATTAAAATTATGATAATGTAAGACCCGTTGTAATTTCTCTGCAGTTCAAGAAAGAATCACTTGCACTTCCTATCTCAATAAGTGTAACTCCAGAATATAACGACAATCCATTATCAAAACCTTGTGACTGCACATAGGCTTGGTCATATTTTTCTTTATTTTTTTCCTAAATAGTTTACAATGTTTAGGTTGCATGACAAATGTAAGTCACAACTATACAAAACACAACTGTAAAAAAGAGAGTATGTGCAACATCCTCTTGACTTTGTTATTTATCTTTCGTGCAATTGCTTATACCCTCCTGGGAGACAAAGAATCATTGATCTTTCAAAAACGAGTCAGTAACAAGACTCGCTCCACTTTGACATAGCCGTAACTCATCTGATTAGTAGCTTTGCAGAGAAACACTTCTGGGAGACAGAAAATGTCAAAGAAAAGATGATGGTGTTCTCCCTGTCTCTTGCCTTCAGTGTTTCTCCTCCTCTCCTCCCTCCTGGCCATCTGTTGTGCTGACTGCTATGTGGGCTGATGCTGGTGGAGGTAACAGTATCCTCGACTACAGTGGCTGACTGTGACCTCTGTGGCCTCACATGGGCTGACAGACGGTAAACTCCTGGCCTGGGCGGAAATGAAGTGGAGTTCACTTCAGATTCAGATGTTTAAGGTGCAGTAAAATAGCCTTGTAACTTCTGTCGACTGAAAGGAGAGAAACATCTGATTTTAACCCTACACACACACACACACACACACACACACACACACACACACACACACACACACACACACACACACACACACACCTCAATCCAAGGCTACACCTGTAGCTCACATCTATCCACCAAATTTTCTAGCATTGGTCATTCAAAGTATCTTTTTAAATCATTAAGTCTTTATCCTTAAGAACAAGTTTCCAAACATTGGCTATTTTGGTTTACTAGCAAGTCTTTTACCTTTATATTACAGATTCTGGTATTTATCCACTGTTCATTATTTCCAAAGATAAATAAGTGATGCAGCCAAATGCACTCCTCACTCTGATTTAATGAAAGCAGGAAGGAAATAATCGCCATGGTAGTGAGGAAGTGAGTACTGAAAGGCTCGGTCATCTGAGGACAAACTGTACTGTACTTTGCAGTGGTGATGTTCCTGAGGTTTGTCTCAGTGTTCCAAGATGATTATTAGCTGGTGGTGAAGAGCAAACTTTGACTTCATATACAAAAGACAGAGATGTTTGATTTTATGCTTTTGTTGCATACATGCATTTTATTACTTTTTATGCTTGTTTTTATTTGTATCATCTGTTCCAGTTTTGTGTTTTATCTCTTATCGATCTTTTTATAACACGTGAATCACCTTGTATTTTAAGTTGGAAAGGAAGGAAGGGATTAAAAAAAAACACCTTAAAGCTTTTATACTGTTACATTAGTAGCCCAAGTGAGGAAAGCCTTAATTCCTTCCTTCTTTCTTTCCATTCTGTGTATCAGATCAGCATCCACTGACGTGTGTAAGTTGATCAGTGAGTCTACAGTGTTAGTATGTGGCATTGTGCTGTACACATCTGTCATGTTTGACCAATTATTCTAATGGTTAGTGGCTTGTCAAACACAAGCTACACACTCACAGATACACACAGTCCCGTCATAAAACATGCAGAGAGGCAAGCATCCCCATGAGGGCGCATGAGCAAGAATTCATCACCAATACTTTGTGCTATGATTGGGAAACACTTTCTTTCAATCAATCATTTCACTTTGTTACCAGACCCATTAGTCAGATCACAAAAGATAGAGTTAAAAAAAAATGTATACAATAGACATTTGCAGACAACAACCAGCTCATGAAATCCTCATCATCACTATCAATTGTGCATTCTGGACAAATTATGGTAAAATAAACTTCCACACCGAGTCGCCACAACTGTGTAGCCATTGGTAGAACTCAATAACTATTATTCAATGTATCCAATCTACACATCCATTAACACACAGGGTTCCTTATCGCTTCCTGACATGTGGGTCCATTTATGCCGAAGAACATATAACAAGCACTATAAAATCTCTGAGCATCAAAGCATCATGGTGTGCAAATGTCAGTCTCTGCATACAGCTCTTTTATACCTTAACCATGCGTGAGCTGTATATTGTACAGGGGCAAACAGTAAGTCCTGAACAGCCAGACCATCGCATCAGTAGAGCACATGTGAAATTTATGTACAAGAGTGTTGCCCTGAGAATAAAATTTATGACAATGTCAATATAAATCTCTGTCGTGCATTGAGTTGTCTATAAAATGATGACCAAAATATCTGACGTGACTGTGTACTTTAAGAAAAACCTCTGCGTAAGTAAAACTGGAAAAGTGTCTAAGTAAGTTTCTATAATCATAATCATCTAATTATTGTTAAATTACTTTTTTTTTTGCAACAATTGCACCATATTGGAAGCATATACTTAACAGCTGTTGTAACTGCAGGAAGAAAGTATAACCTAACCAATTAATCTAACATAAAATTATTAATTATGAGATTATCAAAAACACAACCTGTTTTAACAAGAATTTGCCTGCATAGATAATATGTTACTCTGACTTACACCATTGCTGACATGAAAGTCAGTCAGATACATCCCTACTACTCTAACCTGCATGGTTTAATTGGCAAACAATACACAAGTTAATTAGGTACTCCTCTGACACTCATTTTATGAAATATAAGTTTTTCATGATTGATTTAATTAAAGGCCTTAGACGCATCTAAGAAGCACATAAACATCTCTTTTCATGCAGTCTTCCATCTATTTCACCAGCCTCTCTCTAATCTTCCACTCATTCAGTTTTTTACTTTCTCTTTTTGTGTCACCGTCTTCATGTTGTCATTCAAAACTAAACAATATGCATTATTTGGTAGAAGACTGGAAGTACAGGGCCTTCGAGACAGTCAAAACACTAAATATAATCTTATTAGTACACAGTAAGGTTTTGTGTGTGTGTGTGTGTGTGTGTGTGTGTGTGTGTGTGTGTGTGTGTGTGTATAGGTTTCACTACCTTTCTGTGTCTCTCGTTGTTCTAAAAACCTTTCTAATGACTAAGACTGCAGTCTTTGCTGTATCACGACCTGGACAGTGAGTCAGCACCCCGACCCTGATCCTCTCCACACACACACAAATACAGACAAATGATTTAGCATATGATGCAGACAAACATTCATATTCCTGACACAAACACCCCCCCCCCCTACAACCTCTATCTCTATCTCTCTCACACACTGACGAACACTGGTAGCGCTGCGTCGTGACTGGGGGCGATGTGTTCCTCTTAATATGCACAGACGACTGTCTGAGGATCACACTGGCATGCTGGCACACAAAGATCCTCCCCTCTACTTCAGCAATACAGAGTGTGTACTGTATTTATGTATATGTGTGTGTGTGACAGTGAGAGAGAGCATCCACTCCATGTAGTAAGGAGCACTCTGCTGTCCAACATGTTCTCCTGCTGTGCCACAGTGCTAGCCTACATTACCCAGAAGCCTGCTGTCTGTTATGCATCCATGTCACTTCCTGTTCAACAGTTTGTGTTACACATTCCTAGACACCATCACATAGTCATGGGGATGATGCTCATTGGCCTAAAAGTCTGGAAATCCCCCTTGTTCTATCCTTGAGGCTCTCTCCCTAAAACACACACAAACACATACAGTCGTGCCTGGAGGAATCAGCATCAGTACACACAAGACCTCATGAAGTCCTGGCTTTAGGGGCAATGTTCAGTATGTTAGAAAATAATACAAAGTCTGAGCTACTGTATCACTTTTTGACTGTTTCTGGTTCAGTTTGGCCCAGCTACAAATAACTTTTCACCTGTTGCAGCAAACACTCATTGAACATAAGCTGTGAATGCCTGAAAACAGGGAAGTACTATGTTTGCTACATCCTCTTCAACTATTACAATCTGTTTTCCTATTTCTCATTCAGTTGGTTGTAAGCAGGATGTGTTGTCAGTACCCCCCTCGACTCCACCCCAACCAACCCCTGAACCCCATGTCATATGACTCTCTGTGAGACCATTCAGGATTTTCTAGGAACTTAAGACACAAATACATTAAATAATACCTCAGAGAGACAGAACTAACTTGATTTCACAGACTAGCAGACGCACTGGCCTGACAGAACACTATGCACCAGCAGTGTAACTACGGGCCTGGCAGATGTTATTAACTGCACACACTTATGCATACAAATACATGCACATACCCATGCACACACTCAGACACAACCTGACTGAAGCACATAGAGGCTTAGCAAACAAACCGCCAGCCAAGCTTATAATAAAAGAGACACATCCCTGTGGGAGAAAACGCACACACGTATACACTCGCACACTAGATAATCAGACATCCATGTGATCACACACACTCAATCGCAAACACTCACATCCTCCCACCGGCACATGTGGACAGGCACGGCCAGGCCCTCAGTCTAGACAAGAGGCAGAGAAGAAGAGGAGAGAGAATAGAGGTAGAGAAGAGGGGGAGTAGAAATACGAGAGGTACTGGATGTACTTACCCCGTTTCTGGAGCCATCCCTCTCTAACGATGGTGACATCGCTCATGGTTCCTTCACGCCGAGTCTGATGCCGCTACACGCCTGCTCCACAGAGAGAGAGAGGGAGGAGGGGAGGAGGAGAGAAAGAGAGGGAGAGGAGGAGAGGGGGGGCCGGCTCTCCCAGCCTCCGCGTCACTCTCCCTCCCTTCCTTTCCCGTTCACCCTCTCGTTCGCGCAGTCTCCCTCTCAGACACACACACAAACACGCGGCGCGTATGCGTACGTGTGTGTCGTTTTGCTTCCTGTTGTGGCTTATCTCACTGCCTCCCTCCCTTCTTCTTCTTCTTCTTCTCCCCCTCCTCCTCCACCTCCTCCTCCTCCTCCTCCTCTCTCGTTCCCTCTCCAGACCTTCCTCCTCACCAGCAGTGACTCAGCCTGGAAGGAAGTGAAAGGAGAAAAAAAAATAAAGAAAAAAGATGGCATGGATTTATTTTTCTCCTCCTCTGCTGCTGCTCCCTCTCTGCCCTCTTCCCCTCCAAAGCCCTTCCATACAATCTGACAAGACAAACAGTAGTTATTGTGAGGACAAATGCTCCCTCCAATCTCCCCCCACTCAGTTCCTCTTTCTGTCGCTAACACTCTCTGTGATAAACAGGAGGAGTTATTGCAGAGCTCTTGATGAAGCAAAAAACTGACCTTGATTGCCAAACAAATATCCCTGAGCTCTACCTCTCATTCATTCATAGATCCTTTTTTGTTCTGGTGAGCAGGATGTGCAAAACCTTTCTGTGCTCGCTGTATTTCTGCGTGTCAAATTATTTTGTCAACGTGTGCGCGTGTGTGTAGGCTGATTTGTCTGTCTATATGTGGGAGGTGGGAGAGCATCTCAGGACTGTGGAGTAGGGCTTAGCTATAAATAGCAACAACGGCAGTTAGGGATGCTCTCACACTCTCTTTCTCTCTGCCCAAATCTCTGCACCTCTCTGTCGTCTCACTCCGGCTCTCCCTCCCTTCTCTCTCTCTCTCTCTCTCTGCATAGCTGCCGCGTTCACCTCAAATGCACCATACTACACTGTATTACACAACGCGCAACAACACTACGCTGCTCAGCTTGAATGGAGATCAGCACTACGGCGGCCAGGCTAGCAGTCGTAGCCATCTAGCTGGAAATCAGTATTCAGATCAGCTAGTGTCTGCACTGCTGCCAACACTTGGGGGGACTGCAGCGTCATAACGAAGCCTGGAACAGACCCACAGACGCACTCACGCACACACCCCAGTAGGTGACACAGAGCTTTTTTTTTATTTTTTATGTTGAGGCAGCAGAACAGTGACAAATCTGAAACCAGACGAACAAATGCAGACTAGTGCAACACATTTAAGTTCTTGGTCATCTTTCATATGCTTAGTTGCCAAAACGATGGGCTTGATTACTCAGGATTGATAAGAAGTACATGGATGGTACAAAGGTTTTAGTAAGCCCAAATTGAAGAGACACTGATCACATTTCATCTCTCTGATAAGGACTAGATAAGCATGAACTACCAACAAATGGTCACTCAAAAAAAATTAAATTCAGTGACGTTAAAGACTACAACTATGCTAGAATTAACACCAAATGGAACACAGACCACCAATGGTGTTACTACTTTGTGGGGTCTTATTAACCATATGAGTATGAGTCATGACTAAAAATAAAATAACATTCATTGTTTCCTGCTTCTCATAATGTGAGGATTTGCTGGTTTTCTAAGCTTTATATACATGAAATGTAATATCTTTGGACTTTGGACTGCTAGTTGGACAAAACTCCTTGACACCAAGACAGCTCGGGCGCTGGGAAATTGTGATGGCCGTTTTTCACTGACATTTTTAGACTAAAGGATGAGTCACAAAAATAAATCAACAGATAAGTCTAGCATGAAAATAATTGTTAGTTGCAACCTTACCAGTACCTATAAAAACTTTTGTATGTTTTATTATTTTACCACATTGAATTACAGTGGATGCAATTATAAAAGGGCTGGCTATCAATCCTCAATTTGTTTTCGATACAGACCAAAATATCTCTGAAACATCTGCCTGGTATCGAAAAACTATTGAAAGCTTTAGACTATTACATTTAGGGAAAGTTCTTATACAGTTGCTTTGCTTTAGACCACAGTTAATATTTGAGAACTGTGGCTTTTTTGTTAAATGAAAAAAGGGTGTTGTAGAACCATGTTTATATTTATCAAACTAAGGTATAAGGTAAAAAAGAAAAAAGGTATTGTTTCTGTATTGATACCAAACAGTATTAGCACTGATTTAGAAAGGGAAAAAAAGGCCTAGTAATTACATCCAAGGGGATCGAACCTTTGTATAGGCTGTGCACAATTCTGGATTAAGCTTTAAGACCACAGTGTAATTCAATGGAGTTTCAGTTAGCTTTAACCTTAATCTGGACAAGCATGGTGAGAAGAGACGAGATGAGAGAAGAGGAGCTGAATGTCCAGGCAGTTGCAACCCCTTGTCACCAGGGCAGCTGTTGCTATGGAGATATCTGCTGTGATGAACCAACCATACCAGGGGAAGCACCTGCCAGACAACATTTATTTCATGATATTTCATTCCAGAGGCAACAACAAGGACAAAAAATGACAAGGAAAGAGGGATGGTGAGAAAAGAAAGACTGAATCACAGGACACAAATGGAGAGAGAGAGAGAGAGAGAGAGAGAGAGAGAGAGAGAGAGAGAGAGAGAGAGAGAGAGAGAATGGAAACAGAGGGCAGGGACCAGACAGTCAGCTACCCCACCATAAAATCAGTCTGGATGTGTCAAGCGACACTGCAAGGCAATAAACTGGAAAAAAACAAATACAATCAAAACGCAGCTCTGACACACATCAAAGGTGACCAGAACTTTGCTGTTTGCTAATATTAAAGTGGGAAAGAGGAGCAAAACATTGAGCAATAATTTAGAGTGACCAAATCATCCTCTCTGACAGGACGTGTTTGTTTGGATGAAACTATAAGGTCTTTTCCTTGTCTTAAAAAAAAAAAGGAACACACCAGAGGTTTGCATGTTTTAGACTTCCAACCATTCTCCAAGACAAAGTTGCTAAATGGTTTGATTGATATCCTCCGTGCCCACAAGCTCTTGAAAAGACCAACAATTAACATACCAATAACTGCTTTCAAAACAAATCACTGCCTGGAACTGCATCGCTGCATATTAATATAACTTTGAAATACTGTAAAGAGAGCAGAATAAGTATTCACTGTGGTGGATTACCTGTCTCAAGTCTCTGCATGCAGATTTTTATACAGAACTACTTTCATGAACTGAAACCTAAGAGGGAGAGAATCAATCGTTAAACCTATGGTAAGCTTTGGAAAGTGGCACACTATATATAATGAGCTAAAACATGCTAAATTATTGGTGTGGCTTTTTAATACAGATCATGTACACAGGGGAAGACGCTACAGTATAATATTCGCAGATACCTTCGTGTTCCTGCCACCCTCCTGTCAGGACAGCACACCTCATGTCACCTCACTTCACCCCTCCTCACCCTAAACTGTGGCCTCAACCAAACCCTGGCTGACATCAGCAGCAGTGAGCCCAAAATCCTCTTCCTAAAGTGCAAGCCAGCCTTTGGCAGGACCTCAAGTGTTACACTCTGCTAACACAGGATATGTTTCAGCCATGGTAGGATTCAAGTCCAGTTTTATAAATACAGTGATTGTGTATTGCGCTTTGAGCGCTGCCAAAACACAGGTGACCACACAGAAGTACAGTTGCTTAACACATCCTGTGTATACACTGATGGAGGACAGAAGTTGCGCTGCTGACACGTTGCTTTCACTATGCAGCCTGTGTGTGTAAGAGTAGAGCTGAAACGGTTAGTCTATTAATCAGTTAGTCAACTACCTATGCTGGTACCAGCTTCTAAAATTCAAGTATTTCCTGCTTTTCTCTGTTTTATATCATTGCAATTTGAATATCTTTGGGTTTTGGACTGTTGGTCGGACAAAATAAAACATGTGAATCTGTCAACTTGGGAAGTATGTTGGGCATTTTTCCCAGTTTTCTGACATTTTATAGACTAAACAATGAATCAATTAATTGAGAAAATAATTGCTAGTTGCAGCCCTATGTAAGAGAGTGTATCTTAGGCGTATAGTCCATATAAGAGGAGAATAAAAGAGATAAAATATAAGGTGGAGAGAAAAATATATCGTCCTTCATTGGCCAATGAAACACATTGGCTTTGTAAACATGTGAAACATCACATGAAGGGCTGGGTATCATTTGAAATTCGATACTTGTGAAAATAATTACCTACCTTAAGAAATATAAACATTCATTTTACATATGTCTTTCATTTTACATATGTTGAGGGAAATAATGTAATCAAATAACAAGTAAACAAGATCACAAAACTAACCAAACATTCAATGCCAGCTGTTCAATACTCAGTGGTAGGGACACATTTCAGTCAGACCAAAAAAGTTGGCTACTGAAGTGCGCCAACCAGCCCTAATACCAGGACAAGGCTTTCCTGAGTCTGGCATTGATGCAGCACAGCAGCATCATAAACACTATCCCCATCATCATCATCAAATATATCATTGTCTGCCATGAGTGTGACATAACCTCTTAAATCATGTGGTCACTTGTGCAGTCATACATCAAGCCAGGCCTAGTTTGTTGTCTCTCTACAGCTTTGAAAATCAACATGACATGAACAGTTGCCTCAAACATTGAGGATGTCATTTTAGTTAGCCTATTTAGCTGTTTGGATGAATGTGAACGTGTGAAATGTTGTTTGTTAAAATGAAACTGCTACTAGAGTAGGACACAGTTCCCAGCACTGCATCATCTACGTCACGATGCAAACTGCCTGTCAAACTGACGCATGTCGCGTGCAGCACGGCAGAAACGGTGGATGTTAAACATTAAAATAACTTTTTTTTTTAAAATACTACTTTTCCGGTCAACGAAAACGGACGTTAACCCTTTTGCTACTGTACTACTTCTCAATCACAAGCCGTCAGCACTAAGCAGCATTCCCAAGTGACCTGTCAAACACGGGACCGCCCCCACCTTGCTAACGTTATCACAACATAAACACACATTATTTAGCTAGCTTTAGCGCAGTTAACGTCATGTTCACTGTCACAACAGTGTTGCTAGTTAAATGCATTACCTGTAGCGGCAGGTGCTGTGGTATTCCCGTGCACCTGCTGTTCATAAACCGCTCGGGTTAATTTGTTTCTCCTCCCTTCTGAGTGAGTAACGTAAAGCTATGCTGGACTGCAAGCTAAGCTAAGCTAAACCGCCAGTCAACGGTCGCTGTCAGCGTAACGGAAATAAACGTTTAAAAGCTAACATACATCAAACATCACATTTCCGAGAAGCTACCGTTACCGCAGCCAACGGTTGTTTTGACTGTCAGGAAAACTCGTGACGTCACCCAGAGCAACGGTAACCCCCTTATTCTCATGCACAGCCCCCCGCGCGCGCGCGCGCACACACACACACACATCCTACCGTCTCGTCTCGTCCTCCCGTTTTCGGTTTTAACGGTTTCAGCTCGGCGTTTGCTGGTTCTTCTCCACTGTGGAGCTCTCTCATCATCCCACTCCAACATCCCGTGTGTCTCTGCCGGCTAATAAGCCAACCATCGCGAGAATTAGCCGGAGTTAAGGCTGCTTATCTGTGAGAGCCAGACGAGAAGAGAAGAGGCCTTAACTGGTCCAGTAAAACAGTCGTGGGTCATTCAGTGAAGCTTTGTGGACGGCAGTGAGAATTACTCATTACCTTTACCTTGAAAGTAAAAGTAGTAAGAGTTTCAAACGTTAATAAAAAATCCCTACACTGGAGACAAAACACAGGTGTTAGGCTACTAATAACTTAAAAGATGGCTCTGTTATATTCAAGTGTCCCCTAAGCCATGACAGTGAGCCAGCACAATATCAGCACCCTGAAATCAAAGCAGCTAAATGGAATTCAACCATTATTGATTGCATATTTTACACCTGTGATTTCCCAGCTCTGAATGCAAAAGGGCTATGATATCATGAATATAATGAAAATCTATATTTATATTGATTTTCACACTCAAAGGTGAAAAACCTTGCATCTGTGATTCATCTTGAACAAAGACAAATGCTAGCTACTGTATGTAGTGAGATAAATGCCCACGTCTTTCAAACTCCACACCCCCAGTTTGTCGCACAGGCTTTCTGTTCAATTCAATCTGAGATAACCCCTGATGAAATAAAAGTGTTATTTTCTCAAGAAGACATTACAGTATAACTGTTTTCACACACTGAGCTCCCCATGACTAGTAAGTAAACTGACCTCCAGTCTGACTTTTAGCCAAAAAACCCATGTATTTCATATATTAAAATTGGAATCAATTAATTTTCTGTCAGTGGAGTAATTTATTAATTGGTTAATCAGATGGGATGCAGCACTCTGACAAATAGGTTTACATAAGTTACGAGGATTCAGTGAGGGGTTTATGGTGCATAAAAATATTTTAATTATTATGAAATTCTTTTAGTTTGTTTTTGTCTTTTTCCTTAATTCCTCGTGTAGTTGTTCACATATTTTTAAGTCTATTGTTTACAGAAACATTGTGGTTTCTGAGCAACTGAACAGACAGTTAACTTTAGGTTAGTAGTGTCAGCAATCCCTAGCCTCTTAACTTCAGCACATTGAAATATCTTAAATGTTGTTTACAGCTGGAAGGATCAGACAGCTGCGTGGCATGTGACTGAAATCTGTACTTAGCAGCTGATCAGTCAAGTGTAAACCAAAATGTTTGTAATTTAAGGCTCTGATTGTTGATACAATGCATTTTTTGAATTCCTGTGCAGGTTGTTTCAAGTCAGCAGGGTCAACTGCCCTATTATAGTGCTTTGAGAATAATATATTGCTGTAAATCCTAATTTTAACATTCTGGCACAACAATGCCCTCCCTCATCTGCTCTCTCTTCTTTTCTTCTCTCTCTCTCTATCTGTCTCCCCAGATGGTGTGGCGTGTGGAGCTGGGCAGCAGTGGTAGAGGGTATAGGTATGGGGCCATGGCTGGGCACAGAGTGCAGACACAGGTGGACCTAGCATGTCAGATAATATATGTGTGTACTGTTCTGGCCTCTCTTAACACACATACACATATTGCCATCAGCTGGCCTTTTGCTTACAGTCCTGTGTGCAGAGGGGGAACAGAAACCAGCAGCCAGGGAAGGTGTGTGTGTGTGTGTGTGTGTGTGTGTGCAAGGGGAGGCAGTGGAGGTGGGGGTCATGGAGGTGGGGGTAAAGAGACAGCTTGAAAAGGAAAAAGGCAACACAGGGGAGCCCTTCTGTTGCCATTGCTGTGGCCAGACGTGTCCCTGTGACACACACACACACACACACACACACACACACACACAACTTCGAGTCAGTCGTCAACTTCATGTTAGTCCTGCAGTGTTACAAAAACATGACAGGAAAAATTACCAACATAATGTTTATATTATTAAAAAATGATGGTCAAATTTGAAGCATAAGCAAAAGGATAGCCAAGTTATTAGTTTAGCGTGCTAGCATGCTAACATTTGTTGATTAACACTTAACACAACGTACAGCTGAGGCGGATGGGAATGTCATTAGTTCTTCAGTTTTTGTCGAAAACAAAAGTATATTTGAATTTTGTTCTGATGATGGCGCTAGATGGAAAATGAAGAGATCACCAACATTTTTACAATTCATTCTGAGGAGGACGAATAAAGCACCAAATTTCAGTTGTTGAGACATTTCACTCAAAACCAGGGATGTCAACCTCATGGTGGAGCTAGAGGAAAAAGCAGGGGATCATCAAAGTCATTAGGATACATTATCTGAGCACCATGAATGTCTGTAAAACATTTAATGGCAATCCATCCAGTAATTGTTTGGACAGTCTGGACGACAGTCAGTGGGGGATGAATCAACCAACAGACAGACCAACATTGCAATCCCTAGAGCCATAGCATGGCTAAAAATCACTCCACTATAATAATAATCACCTCTCTTCAAGGAGATCAAAGTCAGCATCTGTTACAGAATAAAGGTCCTTGCTGGACAGATGCTTGCAAACATAGTGGCTTGCATCTATGTTCTCCTGGGCCACTTTTCTTTGATAAGGCCACACTGCTGCTTGATAACTAGAGGTCCTGTCCTGTTCTCTTTTGCTCTCTCATAATGCCATCCTTTTAAAAGATTGTTATATTCTGTTTGGCTAAATGATTGAGGTCTGAAGTGATCTTATAATGAGTGAACTAGTCTATTTTCTGGGTCCCCTCGAGGCATCATTATGCACAACCTTTGCAGTGGAAGAGTGAGTCTGTCCAGTCAGTCAGATCAGCTGCAGAAGAACAACATTTTAAGGTGGGATCCTCTAGGTATGTTTTGCTCATCAGTGCATGACCTCACATACAAGTGCACCACATGGTGTATGTTAGGTTTCCATGTGTGTGTATTTACAGTAGGTGTATGTTTGTATGTGTAAAAGAGAGAGAGAGGGAGACAAACAGTGCATAATAGATTATGTGAAATGTGTGGTAGAGTGCGTATAAGAATATTATATAGTAAGAATGTGTGTGTACATTCAGGGGTTAGACAAAACAAGACTAAGAGTCTACAGCCACACTAGCAGCTCTGTGAGGCTGTACTCACTAAGGTAAATGCTAATGTAGCGGGTATAATATTCACCATGTTCACCATCTTTATTTAGCGTGTTAGGAAGCTAACATTTGCTAATCAGCAATAAACAGAAAGTACAGCAGAGGCTGATGGGAATGTCATTTGTTTTGCAGGTATTTAGTTGGACAAAGTGAAAGTTTGGCCTGATGATGGTGGAAAATGAAAAGTTAAGTGTTTAACAAGTTATTGGAATTCAGCCTGAGGGGGACACGAATGTGTGTACCAAATTCCATGGCAATCCATTCAATATTTGTTGAAATATTTCACTCAAAACCACACATTTGAACCTCATTGTGGCACTAGAGGAAGAGTCTTGGGATTACCAAAGTCGGTAGACTTCTTTCTCTGGGGACTATGAATATCTGGATAAAATTTCATGCCAATCTATCAAGTAGTTGTTGAGATATTTCAGTCTGGACCAAAGTGGCGGACCGACAGACCATCATTGCAGGAACACATCTTGCAGTGTAATGTGATCCAAATACTACAACGCCACAAAATATAACCTCAAAAATGACTATAGAGATGAATTTGTGCTTCTGACAATCTTATTTCATCCTTCATGTCATACTTTTTAATGATTTCTTTGCAGAAAAACGCAGATCTTTTTGTCATTTTTGGGGACTTTTGAAAATTATAAGCTTCAGAACTGCATTTATTTCAGGGCTGTTTGTCCTTCCTTCTGTATGGGTGTGTGTGGCCGGCAATCTGTCTTTTCCATCGGGACCCTCATTTAACGGTGGCCCCCGGGCCCACTGTGCCATCAGTTCTCACCAAGCTGGACCCCTGACTCCCTGTGGGTGTGATGGTGCGCTGCTGTGCGAATCTCACACACTCATGTATACACACACCCCTGACACTCAGATGTGACACCAGAGCACAGGAGGTCTGTCCAGGTTGAATGACAAACACACACACACACACACACACACACAAAACTAAACTTCCAGCTTTTGACAACATCCCAACCTCCATTCCCATGCCTCCTGCCACACACATACACCCCCCCCCCCCATCCCTTCACCTCCTGCAACACACCCAACCCCGCTCCACCCTCCTACCTTAACTCCAGTCCCAGCTCCCCAGCTCCCAAAGCCCAGGGAAGCAGCAGCCGTGCTGGCCTGCCCGGCACCCTGTACCTCTTCAGCCTGTCCCTGGTCTCTTTGAAGTGGCTTTAGGAGAGAGAGGTCAGCCTTGCCCCGGAGACCCGCATAGAGGTAGGGACAGCTGCGGTCAGACATACCCTGTGCAGGGGATACGTACACACAAGAACAGGCACACACGAGACAGGACAGAGCAGCTGCAGCCACGGTGCTGAAGGTGTGCTGTACAGCAGGACAGCTTGGGAGCCAGTATGGTCCAGCATGGATCTGCTCTGCTCTGTTCTGGGTCACCTATTTTGCACTCAGGTGTAAAATGTAGTCTGCACAGTACCAGATGACCAGATAAAATGTATATATATTTAAAGCAGCCTCCAGCCTATAAACTCTTCTGTGGCATCACTTCATTGCCCGAAACATCACCATTTTTATGTTACAGTGTAACATAGTCCCGTAAATAATTTTTAAAAAATGAGTGCTCATATTTACTTGTATCATCCCTCAACATTTTTGACGCAGCGTCAACAAACTGAACATTACAGCTACGCTACACTTCAACAGTAGCTTTTATGTGCTTGTATCCATGCGTATGTTCACATATTCACATATGCAGTGTGTGTGTGTGTGCACCTGTGTGTATGTGGATACCTTCTGCTCACATGCAGACAGGTTGCACTCCCCCAAAAACACCCTGTCCCCCAACCCTCCATCACTCACACACGAAACACACACTCGTATTGTCCTCTATGCCCAGCCCCACCTTACACACATGCCTCCACCCCCAGGTTAGAGCAGTCTGGTTTCTCGGGTTGCTCTACAGTGTGCAGCTGCTCTGCCCTAAAATTGAGGGCTTAGGGCCAGAGGAGTGGAAACAGATTTTGATTAACTTTACAAGAGGAGCAATAATACTGCAATAACCTCTTCATTAAAGTGATAATCTGCAATCTACAATTAATGTTTACAACCCAAATCTCAAAATAACTGTATATTGCCAAATTGCAGTGACAATAGACCAATTTTAGTACTTTTAAAGAAAGATAAAAACAAATGTTATTGATATTAGCTGTGAAACACTTGTCTGTTTGACTGTGTTTGAGACCCAAATAACCAACTGTCTTTCCTTTCAATCAACTGTTGATCAGTTGAATCACAATTGTATGGTATCTGCTGGCAGTTACATAGAAGCATCAAACTGGACATTTATTTTCATGAATCTCTGCTGTTACTGCATTGCATTTTATTCACACAGCATCTTACCCTGCCTGCTTATGCTCATTTAAAGCTCCTGTAATACAGTTTTCACTTCCTAATTATGAAACCATTGCAATGAATTGCTTCAGACTCTGAAGCATGGAGGAAAACATTGTTAATCCTTTGCAAAAAAATCCCTCCAGTGAGTAATAGTCGGCCTTTTATGACTGCAGAATTCTGCTAACATGTTGATGATAAAGAGAAAACATGTATATCAAAATTATTTCTGACTTGCAATGATGACCCAAGCAGATGTTTATGTGGAACGCCTGTGTCGGCAAGTTGTGTTTCCAATATCTGTGATGGTATTTGATTATTTATGAGTGAGGGTAAAAGCAATTATGTGATTGACCACTGCTTAACGGCAGCTGCTGCAGTAATGTAGGAGTCATTTTGCACCATGGTGATAAAGAGAGAGCTGAGCCACTAAGCAAAGGCTCTTGATTTACTGCTCAGGTTTGTTCGGGCGCTTTCTAACATCATAAGCTCTTGGCAGTGACTGTAAGAATGACTGTAAGAACTGCAGTTTGTAGGCTGAGGTTAAATTTGTTTACAGGGTGTCTGGCCAAAGTGAGAGGAGGCAATTGAGGTGGTTTGTCCACTTTGTTATATTGTGTTGTATTATCCGCTATGTGTATGAGAATGTTTTGAGTGAATATTAGGTATGTGGGTGTCTGAAGACAGATGTTATCTGCATGAGGCAGTGGGAGCAGCCAGAGACCCCATCCTTCCTTCAGTGACACAAACATCTGCAGGCTCTGGACTGTGTGACATGAACATGCATATGAATTCTCTGTCTCTGTCTCCAACACACACACACACACCCCTCCAGCTGCATGCTGGAGTTCCACTGGGTGCCATCAGTGTAGATTCTGCTCAGTGGTAGAGTCAATGAAGCAGTGGGAGGATGACAGAGAGAGAGGGAGGGGACAACTTTAATCTGCTTTTGTTCCAGAGGAGGACTGCCATTGCTGAGGTGTGACCTTGACATATGCTTAAAAATGGATTAGAAATAATAATAGCCTTTATTTATACAACACTTTTTAAAATAAGGTTCCAAAGTGCTATATATGGTTGAACCAGGATTAAAAAATTTCAGGACTGCAATGAGGCAAACACAATCTTACAATTAGAAATAATTCAAAAATAAAATGGAATAAAATATCCAACAATAATATAAGTAAATAATAATTAATAATAATAATAATAATTAAATAAGAAAACAGATAAGACACAAAACAATGTGCTAGTGTTAATAAAAAATCTTTTTTTAAATGATAAGTTTTAAGTTTTTAGATTTAAAAGATGCCACTGATTCTGTAGCCTTAGATCTTCAGATAGGGAGTTCCTGTCTGAAAAAGCCCAGTTACCTTTAGTCTTGAGTCTGAGTCTTGAGCCGGGACTCAGGAACAGCCAGCAGAACCCTGCCTGAAGATCTGAGGCTGCGCTCTGGCTCATAGGGGAACAGCAATTCAGGAATAAACTGTAACTGGGAGCTAAACCGTGAAGTGCTTGAAAGGTAATCAGGCTAAAACAAAACTATTATGATTACTTCCTCTTTTCATTGCATTGTGTTGGTCTTTTTTAAGGCATGTGATCACCTAACTGCTATATGATAGGCATTTATTTTATGCACAACATCAGTGGGAACAGAGAAGTCATCATACAGGCCATTGGCTCTACTATAGTAGAGTATGGATAGGACAGGACAGGTTAGGAGGGGATAGGATAGGACATGACAGGACATGACAAATATGATAGGACAGGGCAGGACAGGACAGGATAGGACAAATAGGATAGGACAGGGCAAGATACGATAAGGTAGGCTAGGACAGGACAAGATATGACAAATAGGATAGGACATGGTAGGAATAGGATAGGACAGGATAGGATGAAAAACAGCAGCTGAAACCCTACAACATCAGTACCAGCTGGAACTGTGACAGATGACAACTAAATGTCCCACCACTCCAAACCATCCCAGTCTCCCACATCCTGACTGCATGTGCACAGCTGTAATTGTAACAATTACTTCCTAGGCTGCGCGCACACACACATGCACAGAAATTACAGCTAATCTTTTCAGCTAAGACAAAAGGAAACACCAGACAAATTCTGTTGAAGCGGTATTCTTAGCAGGTCCGAAATCCGTTACTATGTATGTAACGTTACTATACAGGTGTGCAAGAACCACTCCAGGCCACTAGGGAGAGCTGCATTAGTTTTAGTTGTACTGAGGGCTCCAGCTGTTAGTCTGTCTTTCTCTCAATAAGTTTGCAGCTTATGAAGTAAACACATCTGGATGAGGCCAGTTCTGTGTGTTTTAGTTATTTATAGAACATCTGGAACAGCGCAGTGGACAGCGGCCTCTCAAGAGCGCAGCAGCTCACCAACTGGGGCTGAGTTTGGTTTTAGTAAATATTGTGCTATTTGTTGAATATCTCACGCAAGCCAGAAAGATTATCTCTAGAGGGGGTACAGGAAGGATATGTGTTACTGTCTCTCATGTGTTTGTGTGTGTGTTTCATTGTGTGTGTGTGAGTTTCAGAGGAAGTCAGGTTGTACACAGCACATCTGTCAACATCTGGGTGCACAGACTGTGTTTGGCTTTCCAACAACTGGGTGAGATCAACAGCATAAACACACACAGTTCGAGTACAGCCAGAGGATACAGCAGGAGTAACCCCCCCTCCCAAATCCACCCACTTCCAAAGCCTCTGATGGCCCCCAAGGGCCCCTAGTTTCCAATCCTGCCACTTCCTATTTCTGGTTGGTGTCTCCTTTACTTCCTTTGTAAGACACATTTCTCTCTCTCTGTCTCCCTTACTCTTTTGTCTTCATACACACACACACGCACACACTTGCTCACAGACGCACATTCACACTTTATGTGTAAATGTGATTTTCCCCAGGCTACTCACTCCTTGGGGAGGCGCAGGAGGAGTCGTCTTCTCCTTCTCAGAACAAACTGCTGTGTGACTTCTGTGTGCAGGAAGAGAGAGACAGATGTGAGAAAGATATCTGTCATGGGAGGAGATGTCTTTCAGTCATGTTTTTCTCACAGCAATTTGCATTTCCCAAACGTGTCGTATGCTGTGTTTGGTAGAAAGTTGTTGTGCAGACTAACGTGGAGAAGCTACAACCAATTCACAGCTACTTAGTTACATGATTTTTTCTTTTCTTTTCTTTTCTAATAAATTCAAAAAGAAAAGACCTTATATGCTTATTATTGTTATCCCATTTTAAACTAGTTCAGTCATATCAGTAACATCTGACGCCTATCACTCATAAACATTTAACCCCTGTGAAATGATTTAGAAGTCAAATTTGTTTTGATCGGGTGTGTGCGATATCACTGAAGCATAAATACTGACATATGACCGAGGTAATTCACGTGAGAAATAGATTATTCTGATGTCATCATAGGTTTAGGAGATATTATCCGATCCAAAAAATATCCCTACAAATACAACACCATCACCCCATGTCCAGTTGTTGTTTACTCGGTCAGTCTGATGGCTGGCTGGAGGTCCCACACAGGGGACCTCCACCCAGTGACAGCTCACCATATGGGGGGCAGCGGACGTTCTCTAAGCACTGTGGAAGTCTACACACATGGATCTCACAAACAGAGCTAAAGCGCCCTGGCAGATGCCACCTCTGTGGTTACCATAGTATACACACACACACACACACACACACACACACACACACACACACACACACACACACACACACAGCTAAATCTGCCCCAACATCACAGCTACACCCGTCCAGATGATCAAGCTAATTGTGACCTACTGTTTGACTGTGAATGAACATGTTGTGTTTTTATTGCCAAAACTGCTCTCCTGTTTATGAAACAAATATTTTGGAGGGATGTTGGCTTTCGGTTGTTTGGAAAACAGGGGATCTCACAGAAAGGACAGAGGGTGACCTCACACTGACCTAATCATAATCACCAGAACGGATTCTGTGACGCCATTTTGTTTCATTTTGATGCCTGTCTGGTTACTTTAGTATTGTATGCATGCAAACTTTAGTCCTTAGGAAATTTCAAAGGCATACACTTACCTCAGAGTTCGTGGAAGATAATCTTACTGCGTGTGTTACAGTGAGTGTGTGTGTGTGTGTGTGTGTGTGTGTGTGTGTGTGTGTATGTGTGTCCATATAAAGTGGTCTAACCTTAAAGCTTCAATAATCAATATTCTCAAATATGAATGAAATGACTATGTGGAAAGGAATGTGTGAAAGGAGTTGCTTGTAGTGACAAACCCACAGAGAATTAGCATCCCACTCTGCAGCTCCCCTTAGCAATACGGAGCATTTTAGCATCTTTCAGCTCATTGTTTTGGTTTTCTGGTCCACAACTTTATTGTTTTGATTCACTCTCACCGCTCTATTCAGCGACATTTTCAGCTGCGGCAGGCAGCAAACCCGCTGTACACTACCTGCTTGTGACCAAATGGCAGACAGACAAAACAGATGAAAGGAGAGTGAATACTGGACTTCATCCGGTGGCCAGAAACAATTGAATGATAACGTTGCTCCATGTCTGCTGGATGTGTGAATAGGCAACTGCCAACATGTTTGTCATATCAACTTCATAAGGTGATAATATGTTAATGTTGTGTTTACAGATTGTTGCCCCCAAGAGGTGAAATAAATTAATTAATGCAGGTTTAAAGGACCATACTTGTGGTTTGATGTGTTTTAGCCCATTACTTACAAATTGCATGAACTTAAAGAATGATTCAGGTTACAATTCTTATTTTTGTAGTTTTTGCAATAATTTCTATCAGTTGTGATTTGTACTCACCAAAGTAATTGCCGGGTTTGAAGACTGTGATTAGTAGGGACCTACTAATGGGGCAAGAAACACAAGTGTGCAGATAATTGAACAGGTTGTATATAAGCTAACAATTTAACCAGATTATTTAAACCACTGAAATGTCTGTTATAATTATTTATTGCACAGGAAAACTGTTTGCATACACCTACGGTAAGTACAGTCGATCAAGTTGAATAGTTCTACTGTTTTCCTCTGGGACTTTGTTGAAAACCTGTATGATTGTCTGAGGGTTTGTGTTTCTTGTCTAGTCTGACTTCTTTTCAGCGATGTTGCTATGTTCCCAGAACTCAGCAAATGCCTTGGTGAGTACAATGTTATTCAAAAGGAATGATGGCTAAAACTAAGAAAATAAGAATTATACTTTTAACATTACCCCCCATAATTTCTAAAGCATGTCATAAGGTTTTAGATGAATTTCCTACCTTCCAGGGAGCCACTGGTTTCAGTTTATACCTGTACAGTGCAAAAATCAAAGTGGCATTTAGTCTGATTCATTTATTATAATTGTTGTGAGCTCTGTGAAGAGGCTTATAGTAACAATCACATCATATGACATCTCTCTCTCATCTGTCTCTCTTTCCACACCTCTTTCTCTTACTTCTCCTCTTTTATTCTTTCATGTCTCTCCTTCCTTCTTCTGCTAAAAAAAGTGGTTGCAATTTACTCCTTCTGAATAATGAAAGTATGGCTCCCTCCATTTAGCCTGAGGCTTACAGAACTAACATCTGGGCTGTTTGGCAGGCTGGCCGCCATTGGCCTTGTTGGAAAGCCTCTTCAATGCTGCTCCAGATGCAGGCAAGGGAGGCCCAGCACACACAGATGGAGACACACACACACACACACACACACATACAGTGCACACAACATTAGGAACATCCATACATGCACACTACACACATGAGAGAGGCTGCGCATTCATGCACATGATGCAAGTACAAATACAGATGTGGGAAGAGTTAAAGATACAGTAAGCTACAGACAAACAAATACACACACAAATCCAATCTCGCACCCAGATGGAGACAGAGCAGCAGCTGATGTGGTGGGCAGAGCCGGCTCATTGTTGGCACAGGTAACATGTTCTCAACAGCTGGCGCAGGTTAGGCATTCCTGGGAATTGGAGCCACAAGGCAAATGTTCCCGCTGGCTCGGGGGCTGGCGATGTGGCAGGCAGGCTGGCAGGCTGGCACACCATCGCCCCTACACACACACACACACACACACACATACACACTTTACGCAAAATTGATGAATCTGGTAGGAAAAAGACACATGAATACTGTCACAGACATGCAAAGGTAGTGAATTGCATGGGTATGGTTATAGGGAGTATCCATTATACACATGTACAGCAACATGTTCATGAAGATGCTCATTTACAAACAAACACACACACAAAGAATGTGTTGTGGTCTCAAGAAAGGGGCAACTTTTTGCATCATCCCCTGCACAGTTTCCGTCATCCACTTGCTTTCTTCTGAGTTCATCTTGTGTGTGTGTGTGTGTGTGTGTGTATCTACATGTTTTGTTTTGGTCTCCCTCCTCTGTGTGGAAGTGTATTAGCCTTTTCACTGCCTGGGGGCTCATTTCCTGCCGCAGCTGTTGGCTAGTTCCTCTGACATCTGGACTGAAGAGAGACAGACAGGCAGGCAGGCAGACAGACAGAACAGAGGCTACAGTGGCACTTTTCATTTCAACATGATCTCTGAGATTTTACAATAAAGATTTGAGGAGATCACACTGCTGTTTGTGCAGCCTTGGCCTGGACTCGGCTGTTATGCATCTGCTGTGGCTGTATTTATTTAAAGCTCTGTCAGTGTTAGTGTTTCCCACTCTCCCTCTCACTCTCTCATTGTTTGCATGTGTATTCTGCCTGGACAGATCTAGCAGCTGCAAAATCCTGACCATATCCATATCTGGCTTTTTGGAGATCTGATTTTTGTTATCAGCAAATCATGAACTAAAACTAATTTCAAAGCATGTTGTTTGTATTTTCAAAAATACAAAAAAAGTTGAAAATTGTATTTTGGACACTGCGACAATATGTTGTCACAAAAAAGCAGCAGCTTGCCTCCGTAATCATCAAGAGCTGTGTAGCATTTCAGTCAATAGGTAGTTTCAGCTCCCATAAAGCACTGCTGGACATGTTTCACTGTTTCACTGGTTGCTATGGCAGCTTTCGTGGTATTCAGATACCTACAGAGCAGTGTTATGTTATTTTCCTCAGCTGTTTATCACGATTACTATTTTTACTACAAAATGTTAATTATAATACCCATGCCGAAGTGAAATACCCCCCAGGACACTGTGATTATGCTTTACTAAACCTGTTACACACACAATCACAATCACATTACTGCTGTAATGAATGATGGCAGATATGGGTCCTATGTATGTATAAGGCCAACTGTGTGCTCCACACTAAATAACAATTTACGTGATGTCTGTTATCTGGTTATTACACTATGTCAACCATTTCACCTTACCTATGATGACCCTGTGTGTTGTCCCTTGGTCTGTCTGTTCTGTTTTTGTCAAAAAACAATAAAATAAAGTAAATAAACCCCCCAAAAAACTAGTATAACTTAGTCGCATGAAACAATGGATTGTGGTGTGGCAATCAAAGCCAAATGTGCTGCTTCTTTATGGTCTCAAATGCCTGTCTGCATGTGTGCACAAAACAAATTTGATTTTGTTTGGAGTATACTCTGAAGATAATACAAAAAAATTAATTTGGAAGGGAAAAGCCCCTAAATGTCCAGCAGGGGTGTTTGTCTGTGGCAGGACGGCTGGCCAGATGTAGAGTCCCCCCACCACTCCAGCCTACCCCCCGCCACACACACACACACACTCCCTCTCTCAGCTCAGCGAGGGGACGGCCGGCTGGCTGTTGGCTTGGAGGCGCCATTAACCAATTTAGCTTCCAGATGTCCATCATACAGCCATAGCCAAAGCTGCACAGCTCTCCGTGAGCTTCACACGCACGGGTGCGAACAGCCCACACACACACACACACCCACACACACACACACACACACACACACACACACTGCTAAGCTGTGATATGCCGATGCTGAGACACGAACAGATACATATAGAATGACAGAGACGTCAGATGTACAAGACGCTTTCACTTTAACACATCACACACATACAGCAGAGCCCACTGCACTAGTGCTGCTCTCCTTGTGTGTGTGTGTGTGTGTGTGTGTGTGTGTGAGGGTGATATTTTATTGACAAGCCCAGATTCTGATAAAACTGAGACTTTTTGATCATTTCTAAAATGATCCTCCACCGTCTGGAGAAAAGCAAGTTAAATAGTTGTTTCTCCTGCTGTCTAGTCCCCCTGAGACACGAACACACACACATGCATCAGAAAGTGTGCTCTCAAACACACATGCATGTCTTGAAAGGTTCATGTGCACACAGACTCACACACACAGACACTCATGCACACACATGTAGAGTCGAGCATGCAGTTACACAAACACATATTCACTTTCCTCAAATGGACAGATGCTGCACCTCTAGAGGCACAGAGACCCAGCAGCTGTTCCCCAGCCAGTCAGATGGGCTACCATTGGTAGTTCATGAATATTTTACACTCAGTCAAAATGGCTGCATTCCAGACTCCTACAACAGCAGCCACACTGGACCAGATGATCAGATCATTAAACTATATGGACGGACTTCCTCCCACCTTCAGCTGAAAAAACAATTGCTTGAATGTTTCTTGGAAGTTTGGACACAGACAAAAAGTTTGTGTTTGTGTTTTGTGTTGTGGGAGTTGTGGAGTGTCTGATAGCTTAGGGGATGTTGGGTTTGTAGTATATTCCTTTTCTTAAGCCGACATTTTGCTCTCTTCGAATCACCCTCTATGTCAAGCAGTTGTGTGAAATATTCTAAATCTACAACAGAGAAAACCCCGCAGAGAACGATTTTTCAAGCTCCAGTTTAATGTCACATTCAACATTTGGCTCATAAAATCAAATGTTGTAAAATGTGAAACTACAAATCTTGGGGAGGCATAAAAGTACTTTCAAAAAGAGTCAGAAAAACCTTGCCTTCCATGTGTATATTTCTCTGCTGTTCCTTTGAGGAAACCAAAATGATCAGGACTAATACAGGCTTGCTTGTTGCAGCGTCTTATTACAACCTAAACGTCTCCACATTGTTACTGTACTCAAACTAAAAATATGAGCTTGAGAGTAGTCATTTCACCTATAACAGACTGAGTCTCTTCCAAGCTCTACTACTCTTTCTCTTCCTCACATGGGGCAGCAACTGGTTCAGGGGTATTCAGGGTGTTTGGATCTATAATGGGTTTGGATATGCTGCTCACCTTGGCAAGAAAAAAAAGGAGGATCAGGATGTCTGGGATGCAGAGAGGAAACAGGGCAGCCAATTGTACTAATAGACATTGCTTCCATCTCTCTCTCCGTTTCTGTCTCTGCCTCGGAGGATGGATTGATCTCATTGGCCCCAGGGCTGAGATTCAAACATCTGTCTGCTCCCCCCTCCTTTCCCTTCCCTTCCTCTTCCTCTGTCAGCCAGCCAGCGTCTCCCAGAATGTCTCCCCTCTTGCTTGCCTCTATTACGGGCATGATGAGGGAAGCTGTGGGACACTCTGTGGAGGACTGCTGGCGGCTGCAGGATTGGGAGGCTCTTGGATGGATGGATAGATGGACAGGATGTGTACCAAGAGGTCCCAGTGTCCCTCAAACCTCCAGGACAGTACAGGTTATTTGGCCAACCCCAAACTGGATTATACAATGTACTTCTTCTCATTTCAGAGTCTTGTATCAAATGTGTTCAAAACAGTCAGAGTTGCCCAAGAAATGATCAAAGGAAGTAAGACAAATGATCTACGTTCTCTGTTGCCACTGTGAGCTTCTTTATGTGGGTTTATTTTATTATTTCAGCCCACTGCTGCTTTGAAGCCGAGCTAAACAGTTTACAATGCGTGCAAATGAGCTTCAACATCTTGATACCCGAATTTACCAGTAAATTAAAGGTCCGATTCACAGCAAGCTGGCAACAGATGCAACAATATGTCTGTGAAAGAAAGAAATACGGCAGAAAATAAAAAAGTAAAAGAAGAGCTAAAGAGAACATTTTTTATACATAATGAAATAAAAGGGTTTTACATCAAGCATAACATTTGTAAAAGAGACTGTTGTGTATAGACTGTGTATTTAAAATGTTTCCTTAAATGTTTTTTCAATAAAGAAATCCTCTATAAAGCATTCTGGGATGCCATTTATGCTGCATTTCAGTGGTAAAAAATACAGATCATCATCAGAATCCCTTTTCAGAGTGGCTTTCAAACAGCTGTCTGTGATGAACACCTTTGAATATAAAAACCCATTGATAAGCAAAATATAATTAATGCTGGCAAAGGAAAGTCAGAAGCTGTGAAGCATACAGTCGTAATGTCCCAGGCATGGCCAGAGGTTTTCTGTGAATCGCTTCTTCTGCCAGATTCATAAAATGCTTTTTCTTTGCTACAGACAAAAAAAATAAACCTGCACTCAGGGCTGCTTCAGGGGGGACTCAAATAAAAAGCTGAATATTAGTATCATACACTTTTGCGTAAAATAGGAACCACAAATGCAGTGAATAGACACGGAAAACAAGTTAATTGTGGCACAAAAGGCAGCACTGTTACAAGTGTAAGTCAGATAAGTGTAAATAAATAATGTAAAAATCTGAAGAAGAAAAAAATCCTTCTATCGTACTTCAATATGCATAATTTATCTTCTTTCTTTTTCAGATTCTGAATATTTCTCACATTATTTAAGCACTCAGTAACTAGTTGTTTCATTCCATGCCATGTACATCACTACTTTTTAATGTTTTCATTGTATGTGTTATTTACTTTCCTCTATGTGCTTTGGCAACATACTGTATATCTTAGGATCAAACTGTCATGCCAACAAAGCTTCATTGAACTGAACTGAACAGAGAGAGCGAATTAGAGTGTAAAACACGGGATCTACAGCGACCTCCAGAGGTGGAAAGTAGAAAATCAGCTAAACACAATGCTTTCAGTTTGAGGAAAAGAGAAGTAAACCCAACCAAAAATGTTGTCTTTTGCAGTGCTTTGTATATTGGTCTTTCTGTGTATTTTTCCTGCCTGCTTTCTGCTTTGTCTTTAGTTTTCAGCTGTAGGGAGGATGAAATAATAGTACAGATCATTTCAAACAATCTGGCTCTGCTTTTTTTTTTGGCTCACATGCACACACAAACACACACACACTAGGCTGTATTCTGGCATCTGTCAGTGGCAAAACAATATGTGGATCAGAGAGGGGAACACAGGCATTCACACACACACAGACACACACATAACAGATTCCAATGCATTCAAAGCTATCTGAAGTGTATCTTTCTCTTTACAGTATCCTATACATAGTTAGCTCCAAAAGAGACCATCTCACAGTGAGGTGAGTCTCACATTGTCCTGGAGCCTAATATTCAGGGAAATCTGCAATTATGCTCAAAATGGTGGGACTACTTTATATTTATTGCTCAAATTAGCTAATAGTTTTGAAAATATTTCCATCCAATTTTCTGTACAGGCCTCATGTTGAACTGCTCCTGCCCTAATTGTAGTTTTGTGCATGAACAAGGGGCTCATTGTAATGCGCTGGTAACGTGGATCCCCAAATTGATGGACACATAACAGGGTCATCATTCATTTGCATTTTAACAATTCCTTCAGCTATGACACCGGATCGTGTGAATTCATTACCATACAGGGCCGGCAGTTCATCCAGCTATCTATTAGTAACGCCAATTAGTTTACTGGGACAGGTTTAGGAGATGCAAATAGGCCCGCAGACTCACTCAGGCAACCAGAGCTGCCTAAACTTTTTCATGTCAAGGCTCCCATGGCAGACGTTAGCTTGAGGTTTTTGTCCCACTGACCTGCGTCTGAGAGGTTTTTAAAAATTGTTAGATATGATTTTACAGCAGCAGAGTGAAACCTCTGATCAGTAGTCATTTTAAAGTGTAATTAGTGATTTATTTTGTCTATTTATGACTCCCTCCCCTACAAATTATAAGATGTATTTATGATTTAAGCTTGTCATAACACAGTTAACTTGTTGTTCATTGTGTTTCTGTGACCCCTTTAATTTAAGACCCTGGTTTGAGCACTTGAGCATCCCTTTCTTAAAAAAAAAGTGTAGGAAACTTACAACCCAGATGTCTCCAGCTCTGCAGCTGCACCTCACACTGCAAAAGACATTCTTCATAAAATAGATATAAAACATCAGGCAGACATATGAGGAAAATACAATCTCACATAAGGCTGTAGATTAACCGTGGGGTCCCATGTTGAAGATCACTGCAGTGATAAACAAAATTATCAGATTGTTTTAATACTCAGCTGTCAGTGGAGGAACAGACCAATCCAGTGTGAGTACATACAACAACCTGTTTTTGTAAATGGCAACTTACAGGTTAAACAGGTGTTGCCACACAAAGCCTCTTCAAGGAACAGCAACTCTTAGGTTTCCCAGCCATGTTGGACTAATATAAAGTTATATTCATCAGAGGCCTAAATGCCCTTCTTTGTATACGAGACCACTGCTCAGTCTATTATTACTTATTTAAAGAAGACCGTTGTATCACTTTCGTTGTGACTCTTGTCTGTGATTCTTTTCTTGTTCCAATGACTCATTTTGGGGACTTTAAAATTTGTTTATGTTGGCAAATCGCCTTTAATGCGCAGGAATTCAAATGAACACCACTGCCCCTATTTTCACAAAACAAAACCAGTTTCATCCACGGCCTTTGTCACTGAGGGTTTGTCCTTTCCACTCATAGAGCTCAGACTGACAATCTGAAAGCACATTACAAACTGAAAGCAACCGTGCATGTAAACTGTAATCAGTGCTGAAGGTGTTGGACAGCAACTATCATGACATGTAGTGAAACTAAAGGAGGTTATCCACAATAGAGTGTTATAATGCAACCTACTTGGCAAATAAATCTGATTCTGATTCTGATTCTGAAATCTGATTCTGGTATGCCACAAGTCAATTACCTCTCTTTTTTTGGCAAACTAACAGCATACTGGAGGGCTGAATCGAACAATTATTTCATCATCGAATATTCAGTGGATTTTTTTTCCAATTAATTAGGCGTTTAGTTAATAAAATATCCAAAAAAAAAAAAAAGGTAAACGTCCATCACTTGAGCTCAAGTTTAGCTCTTTAAATTGCTTGTTTTGTCCAGCTAAGAGCCCAAAACTGTAAGATGTTCAGTTTAAAATAACATAAATATGAGAAAAGCAACAAATCACATTCAAGAAGTTGGAATGGTTGACATTTTTGCTTGATAAACTAATTAAACGATTAATCGATTATCAAAACTGTTATGGTTTTTAGTGATGTATTTGGTTGACTATAAAAGGCATATTATTACTTATTTCCTTATAGCATCTGGGCCTGCATAACCAAATCAGGGTTACTATTTCTGTTTTAACGGTTAATATTCTATATTTTTAATATTGTCAAAAAGAAAAGAGCAAAACTAACAATTAATTATTCCTACTAACAGGTATCATATTACTCTGTGCCATAGAGCTCCATTGTTGTGCTAAAACTATTAAAAACACATCTATGAGCCACACCTTTGCACTAGGTGACATGTTTCTTCATACGATGAACATGGGCACTGTAGTTTATTTTGACTCAATCCCAAATACACCGTCCTGCTGCTGTAAATACTCACTAGAGCACCAAATCTGCAGCTGAAAATAGTTCACAACAAATACATTATTTAATCCTGTTTGAGTAACATTTGCTGAAAACTACAGTGCCAAGCTGTTTTAGGAAACTATGTGGCCATTATATTAAAAAAAAATCAAAGTAAACATTCATGACACATAAAAAAAAAAAGCTTTACATTTTAGGTAGGAACCAATGGGCCACAACCAGGGTATGGATATATTGAAAGAGAGGGACTAACACATTGGGATTTGTTTTGCAGGTGTGCATCAACAAGTAATCACTGTCAATAACATAACATACAGCCATACCATTATGACTAAGACGGCAAAAGATACAGAAAGCATACACCTGCAACTTTCCTTTTTCCTTAAACGTGGGCTACCCCTTCCCCCTAGGTCTTTCTCCAAATTCCACAATACAGGGAGGATATTTCACATTGTGAGTTGTGAAAAATAGAATATGGGCAGCCTTTTCCTTCACGTTACGTTTTTGTTTTTTTTTACCTCTGGAGGTAGTGCACCTGTTTGATGCCATTGATTAAGACCACAGAAATAGTCCAACAAAAATCTGTTATTATTTTAACAATGCATGTTAAGCATTATCCAGCACCGCTCCTGTCAAGGTGGTGCACCTGCTCACACCAGCTCCGCCTCCCCCCCCACCCCCATGCCCCGGCTTGACTACAGTACCCAAGCGGCACCGCGCCGCTCTCCACTCTCTCTCGCTGTCGCTCTCCGCTGCGCCAGTCCGCCTCACCGACTCGCAGAACCAGTTGGTTTGGTCCAGCTTGTTCTTTCCTGCCTTCTCGCTCTGTGTGTGTGTGTGTGCGCTGCTGCTGCTGTTGTTGCCTGGTGTCAACCTACGCCGACGAGAGAAGAAGACATATCCCTCCCTCTCTTCTGTTAGAGGGCCGCTTCCAATTTGCCTTCACTTTCCTGCTCGCCGGCACCATTGGCTTCCGTGCCTTGCCAGTCAACTCGCCTCCTTTCCCCAGCCCGAGTTGAGCAGCAACAGCTCGGAAACATCTGGCCGCCGCAGAGTGCTAGACTCCCCGTCCCTCCGCCTGCTCGCCTCGGCAGCCTGTTATGGAAATTAGTCCAAAGTCAATCTAGTTTTGTCTCTTGAAGGAAGAAAAGAGGGATTTGACGGAGGAAGCGGGGAAGACGTTGGACCGTGTTGTCTGTAAGTGCTGCCTCTAATACCGGAGTCCGATTAAAGGAGGCTCAGGAGAGGGAGAGAGGGTGGGTTACGGAGGGGAAAAAGTAGCTAAACCTTCCTTAGCATGACTGTGTTGTCTCCTCGCACTAATAGTTGCTATGTTAGCTCTCCCTCCGCCGTGTTTTAGAAGCTGTTGTCATAGCACCGGGGCCTTCCGAACAACTGTAAATAGCTTAATATTGTAGCTTCTTCGCCTTACTTTTGTTAGCCATGATCGGGCTATAGCTAGCTGCGTGGGTCAGTGTGTCTCTGTGTGTGTGTTTCTCTCTCTTTCTGTGTTTGTTATGTCTTCTGCTAAGAAATTAATTACTATTTTCTTGTGTTGTGAGTTTGTTCGGCGGCAGGTCTCGCAGCCTGCTAACATTACTTGGACTTTTATGCTAATTTACTCACCGGACGAAGCTTACAAAACAGTCGTTGTCGTGGTTGACAATTATAGGCTGCTTTAAAATTAAGTTAAAGGGTATGTTAGTGTAATTTATAACAAACTTATTGATCACATTGTTGACTTATGTGAGTCCGAGTGTTGAATACAGCGCTGTCACGACATTAAAATGTGTCAAACTGAAATTGAAATAGTGCATCGGTGTTGTACAGCGAGCAGCCTGACACGACTTTCTAACACTGCAATTATAGATGCTTACTGAAACTCCAGTGGTGAAGTTAATTAAAGTTGGATAAATTAATGTTTCCGACTTTGAAAGCAGGACTGATTTTTTTTACCCAAGCGTATTAAAGATTGTAGAAGTTGGAGTCGACCATATTATACATTTTGTTAATCTATTTTAAGTCATTTTTTGACTCAACTTTAAGAAAAAGTTTACTTATATTATCCAGAAATGTTTCACGCTCACATGTTGCTCATCACAGCGCAAGAAAAATAACTTCAATATACTTATAATGTACCTCGACATTAACGTGCGTCTGTGATAAAAGCCTAATAAGTTTACACTAATATATTTGTACATATTTGTTCTTTTAAATCTTGTAACATCAGTAAGAAACAGTATTTTTAAACCATGTATGCTGTATTAGTCTTTTAAACTGTATTAATATAGGCCTAGGTTTGTTTTGTGAGATTAATACACAAAAAATAATTGGAAATTAAAGTAGTTTTGTTCCTTTACTCGCATATATTAAATAGATAGAAATTCACGCGCCCCAAACGTGCACACTTCCACTAAAACGAAAGTGGAATAAGGCAGTTGTAATACGTTTCTCCCCGGCTTATTAAAGGCTTGTATACCTTTTGTTTAGGATTTGCACTCATTAGGTTCTTTCTTTATGACTTGTTCCCATTGTTTCCTCATTTCATTTTTGTTGTCCGAAGGTTCCGTGCAGGGCAGGGGGAGGCGATGGGTGGATGGATGAATGAATACAAGACAAGGTAGCGGCGCTGAACCGTAAAGGAGTGGAAAACAATATCAGCTGCGTGCGTCTGTCAGTTGCAAATGTGCTGTGTTGGCCTTTGTTTATGGTTACTGGAAGGAGACAGACACAGAGAGAGAGAGAAATATTTCACAGCAGCAGAAAAAGGTTAGAATAAAGTTTTTACTCAGAACTTCTGTATATATTCTGTAAACTTTCCCTTGATAGTTTTGGTTGCAGTGGGCGGTTGTGGTTGCATGATTTGGTGTGTAAACTCTTTTCTGTTTTCCAAAAACCATATCAGCATCCGCCTGCATTTACTAGACCTGAATCTTTTTTCCCAGAGAGAGAGAGAGAGAGAGAGAGAAAAAGGGGGAGAAAGAGAGACGGAGAGACAAAGTTGCGTGGTGTTGGTAGAATGAAAGAGGAGTCTGGTGGCAGGAGTGTAGAGGAGGCAGCATATGGCTGTAGAAAGAGCACAGCTGGAGGTAGCATCTCCATCTGAGGATGATGTCAGAGCAGCTGACAGGCTGCCATCCACCCCACCTCCTCCTCCTCCATCCCTCCACCCCTCCCCAGTCCTTTATTGTGAGTCTCAGCGGCAGCCTGGGAGAGTTAGTGCTGTGTGTGTGTGTGTGTGTGTGCAGGCTGCGTATGCGTGTGTGTTTGTGGCTGCCGATCAGCGCCAGTTAGGAGGAGGAGGAGGAGGAGGAGGGAGGTGGTATCTCGTTCCCCCTCCAACATCTCCTCCACTTTGCATCTGTCCCTCGCAGTTTGAACAGCGTGGTTTTTTTTTTTTTGCCTGCCTCCCTCTTCTTCTTCTTCTTCTCTCCTCTTCTACCCACTCATTGATTCAGAGAGAGCGAGCGAGGAAGAGAAAGAGAGAGAGAGAGAGAGAGAGAGGAGAGAGAGATACACAGCCATTCCCAGCCAGAGAGCCCAGCTATTCTGCTACAGTGGAGTTAATCAAGTTGATGCATACTGCTGCAGGTATTGTTTTGTGTGTGTGTGTGTGTGTGTGAGGCAGAGTGAATACAGTAGGAGAGTCTGGGGTAGTGGAGTAGTTATTTTGTTTTTGTTGTGGGGATCTCCGGTGTGTCAAACCAGTGTGAGCGCTGTGTGAAACTGCTGGTGAGTGCTTCAATAGTAAACTCGTGTTGGTGCTGCCTGTCTGAGGGGTAATTGCAGTCTGGGAACACTCTGTTGGGTTTTTAGTTTGTAGTCTAGAGACCTGCATTTAAAACTCGGCTATTGTTTTCCCTTTGTGTTGTCAGGCATTTTGTTCAGACACTCATTAATTTAAAGCAAAGTTCAACTGAGAAAACAGTTTTTTAAAATCGTGCTTAGTTTTGTTTTTTTCATTCATTATAATACAAGTGAAATCATTATTAAAAGTAATGTTTTTTTTGTCTAAAATTATAATTTAAAAAGAAGAAATGTGTATTTCTTTAATTAGTTAAATTTGAGCAAATAGAAATTAACTCATTTTTTAGTTCATTAACTGAAAAAAGTCAAACTTTAAAAAATAAATAAAACGAGCAGTTATTTAATCTTAATCATCTAATCTGGGGTTTTTTTTCCTTTCAGTTAAATTTAACTCGCTGTAAAATTACTTGAAAGCATGTGCGGTTTTCCCCTCCTGTCGGCTGGAGTAGAGGAGACTAATTTAGAAGTTGCAGATTTGAGCTGCCTGAATTGGCTAGACAGCTGTAATCGCACTCCCTCCTAGTCTTAATCTCTTTATCTGGCTAGCAGCTGCCATATGGCCCCCGTCAGCTGGATCAGATGTGGGTAAGCCTCCCTCCCCGGCCGTCCCAGCCTCTCTCTCACCCTCTCCCTCCCTGCCCCTCTGTGTCTTTCTCTCAGACCCCTGCCTGAGCTGGCTGGACGGGCCGGGTGGGCCGGGTGATGGGGCTGCTGCCCTCCTGAGCCTCCGCCGACGGCTCCCTCCCCACCGCCGCCACCGCCGTCTTTATTTTTAGCCATCTTTAAGGATTAGGATTGATGCTGTGACGAGCAGGGCACTTACAGTGATTGTACTGTAAATCTTCTCTTCTGGGTGGTGGGCGGAGGGCGGTGGGGGGTTTTGAGGAAGAGGGCAGTTTCTACTATGGGGCGGATGTGCGGGGTTTTTTTCTTGTAAGATTCAGATGGGAAGGAGTGTGTGAGTGACGGACCGTGTGTGTGTGTATGTGTGTGTGTGTGTGTGTGTGTGTGTGTGTGGAAGGAGGAGGTGGCAGAGGGGTTTGGCTGGACAGAGGGGGGGTGGGGTGGGGAGGTGGGAGGTGGTACACCCTTGTCCCCGTAAGCCCCCTCATTAAAAGCAGTCTGAATGAGCCGGAGGGCGAGCACACACACATATACACAACACGAAGACACACACACACACACGCACACACACACACACACACACACACACACACTGACACTCTTGGTTTAGCTTCATTCAAATGAGGTGATTTAACTGCTTTGGTTAACACAGTGCAGAGCGGGACCGATGTATTTTCTCAGGCAGGACAAATCGACTTGGTTAACAGGTGGGACTTAATGATTTTACAGATTTCACTCCCGTTATCTTTTTGCCTAATTAGTTGTTAATTTATCTTACCAACTCGATAAATTCTACAGACTCTTTTTTTAAGGACACCTGAAGAACATTGCTGCAAGTTTTCTGTGTTTTTTCTCCCCTCGTCGTCTAATCTTACACCTAAAGCCGGTGCTCGCAGGTTAAACGAGGGACAAGCTGTTTTGTTTTCGACAGTGCTATTTCAATTGGCCAGTTTTCCTGCTCGACTTAGCCTGTGGAGGTGGTTGGTAGGTAGGCTGGTACTAAGTGTGTGTGTGTGTGTTGTTGTACGTGAGGACAGTGTGTGCAGCTGAAAGCCGGTTACCTAAAAGGGCTGTGCCAGGCCAGGCCAAAGTGGGTTAATAAAAATAACCAGCGTAGGAGCAGCGACAATCCAGGAGTGCAGGCAGAGGAGTTAGAGAGATACAGAGAGAGAGAGCGGAGAGACAGAGTAGAAGAATCTGTCGCTGCATACCTGAGATTAAGTCTTTCCCTGGGTAAAAACATCAGTGATTATTCTTTAATTACTTAAATCTTTAATTACTATTATTCTTTTTTAATTGTAATTATCAGTTTTTCTTCTTTTCCACTTTTCTCTTTATTTATTTTAAATAAAGTACATAATTATTGAAACAAAATGAACATTTGGCTTCGTTATACGAAGGAGTGTGTGACTTTACAGCCACCTGCATGGTGTTTTTGAATTTGAGCAAAAATATTTCTGTTGATGTTGTGATTGTGAGTGAAAAAATTATGGCTGTGCATAGCTCATTACCTAGTATACATGAAAAATATAAGCAGATTTTAAATATATATGGTATCTCTGCTGCATGTTTTGTTGTTTTTGTCTTATTTTAATATACTTTTAATGTGTTTAAAAATGTTCCTTTTTTTACTTCTCACTCTTCCTGTTTTTACTGACCTACCCTCTCCTGATGTGTTTCTTTTTGCTTGCTCGTCGTCTTCTCTGTGGTTTGTTTTCAGCATCTCAAACCATATGTGTTTTTGCCATTTGCCTCTTCTCTCTTGCGTTTCTCTGTTTCTGTTTTAATTGGTCTCGTTTAAAACAATTTCGTTTGCAGAAATTGCATTGTTAACATAAAAGCCTATGTGATCACAAAGACAATGTCATAATCTCTATACTTAACATGAATTTTACCTCAAACACATATTTCATTTTAAAGATTAAATGAAGTTTGGTGTCTTGCCTCTTAGAATCTCTGTTTCTGTCGTCTTTAAATTTAAATTGTCTTTTGTAGGTTTTGCTTTTCATCTACATTTCTTGGTTCCTTTTTTTCTTGTGTATTTACCTTCATTGAAACAATATTTTATTTAAAATGCAACACTTCTTTAAAAACCCAAATTAGGTATCAGTTTAATGGCTGACATCACGGATAGTGAGACCTTTATCAGATGTGTCTAACTTTGACTCAACCTCTGTGTCTCTGTGTGGCTGCAGGTTATGAGGACGGCAGGATGGAGTTCCCAGACCACAGCAGACATTTACTCCAGTGTCTGAGCGAACAGCGGCACCAGGGCTTCCTGTGTGACTCCACGGTGCTGGTGGGCGATGCCCAGTTCCGGGCCCACCGTGCTGTGTTGGCCTCCTGCAGCATGTACTTTCACCTCTTCTACAAGGACCAGCTGGACAAGAGAGACGTAGTGCACCTCAACAGCGACATTGTCACAGCCCCGGCCTTTTCCCTGCTCCTGGAGTTCATGTATGAGGGCAAGCTGCAGTTCCAGGACCTTCCCATAGAGGATGTGCTGGCAGCAGCCAGCTACTTGCACATGTATGACATTGTCAAGGTGTGTAAGAAACGTTTGAAGCAGAAGGCCACGGCAGAGGCAGACAGCACGCGCAGAGAGGAAGATGGAGGGTCCAGCTGCTCTGATAAGGCCGACAGTCTATCAGATGGTTCTACAGACCGGCCTGCTACAGCCGACCTACTGCACAGCGATGAAGAGGAGGAGGGGAAGGCTGAGGGAGGACCGCTGTGGCTGAGGCTGCCGTCTGCAGACAGACCAGGGACACCAGCCATGGCTACAACCAGCCCTGGGCATTGCGAGGTGGAGATGCAGGGTGGGGAAGGGCGAGGGGAGGGAGGGAAACTGCTCACCCCAGCCGGCAGCCCCACCAGCTCCACTGGATCCCTCTCACAGAGGTCCCACCGCTCTGTCAGCTCTCGTGGAGGGCGCAGGGGCAGGAGGGTGTCAAATGATGCGGCTGACTGCGTCCTGGACCTGTCAGTCAAGCCGATTGCCAGTAGTAACCACAGTAACCACCACCAGTCCTATTTCAGCGGGGCAGCTACACCAGACAGCCTCCAAAGCCCATTGGCTGTGAGGGTGAAGGTGGAGAGGGGTGTGGCTTCAGACGAAGAAGAGGAACTGGGAGGTGGGGACTATGACATGGAGCACAGTGGCATCTCCAAGGCGACGATTCCCAGCGCCAACGGGGGCCTGACCCACCACGGGGTCGGAGGGCCTCTGTCGGCCCAGCGGAGGCTCGGCCTGGAAGCGCACCTGTCCGCTCTGCGAGAGGCCTCTCTGGCCTCAGAGCTGGAGCGGGATGAGAAGCCTTCGGCCACAGCAGACGACGAGGACATACTGGGGGGTGAAAATGAGCGCGCCCAGGCCGAGGTGGCCAGCATGGATAGTTCCCTGCTGCCCTACGTCTCCAACATGCTGTCAGCTCAACACACCCAGATCTTCATGTGCCCGCTGTGTAACAAGGTGTTCCCCTCCCCGCACATCCTCCAGCTCCACCTCAGCTCCCACTTCAGGGAGCAAGAGGGCATCCGCTCCAAGCCCGCTGGAGACGTCAACGTGCCCACCTGCAGCATCTGCAGCAAGACCTTCTCCTGCATGTACACGCTGAAGCGCCACGAGCGGACACACTCCGGTGAGAAACCCTACACCTGCACCACCTGCGGCAAGAGCTTCCAATACTCACACAACCTCAGCCGCCATGCAGTGGTGCACACGCGTGAGAAGCCGCACGCTTGCAAGTGGTGCGAACGGCGCTTCACGCAGTCCGGGGACCTCTACCGACACATTCGCAAGTTCCATTGCGAACTGGTCAACTCGCTGTCAGTGAAGAGCGAACCGCTGGCACTGCCCAATGTCAGGGACTGGGCGATTGAGGACAGTTCCCAGGAACTGTGGAAGTAGAGACAGACTGCTGGGTTTGATAAAGGAAAAGAGAGCGGAGAGTGAAAGAAGGGCAGAGAGGCATGGGGAGGTGAAAGGGAGATGGCAAAGTTTGATATTAGGGGTTCAAATGAGTCATGTTCTTGTGTGTCGCAAAATCTCATTCAATTGCACTTTAATAGCACATGAAAATGTTACTACTGAGTTTTTTTGTTGTTGCTGTTTGGGGTAATTTTGTTTTATTCTGAACTCTATTTTTATTTGGCATAAGTTCTGTTTGGTGGTTGTCATTGCGTCTAAGGACATGGGTCCCATTGAGAATGTCTCGCCTTTTTGAAGAGTTTTTCACTCTGTTTGTGTTCAAGACACAACACTCCAACGCTGGCCAGCGTATCGGTCCCAGTTCCACAGACAGCAAACACCACTGCAGGAGTTCAGGTCGAACACACTGAAGTGAAAAAGCATTACAATACACTATAAACGGGTACTGTGATCACCACAAGTCGATACCACCACACACACAGCACAGTTTGAAGAAGTGTGTCTGTGTGTGTGCGTGCGATACTGCACTACTCTGGCAAAAATTTCACCTGATGTGCGTAAGTGTGTATGAGTGTGTTTTGTGTGTATTAATTTTATTTACTACTGGCGTGGAGGTGTTGTTGGCGAAGCGCTCTCTGCTTCTCTTGTTAAGCTCTTTGGTGTTGTGTGTTCAGGGTAAAGCTGACTGACTGACAGACAGACAAACTGATGGCACTCATGCAATGCACAGCCTCCTTTTTTCACTTCCAATCAATTTGAAGTATTTTCTAAAAATGAAAAGACCTTTACAAATTATTATAATAATTATTATTATTGTTATTAATAGATTGTTTTTTTTAAATGTAGCTGGCAGTCTTTAAAACATCTCTTGTTGAAAAGGTATTTAATTTAAAGTTGTTGTATATTCTGCTATAGTTTTAGAACTTTAATCCGTTACAATTTTTTTTTTTAAATTAATGATTATTATTATTATAATTATTTTGTTACTTATTTTGTAATGGGACCTGCTGTTGTTGCATGACGTCCAAACCTGTATATTTTAAAATAAAAATGTGAATTTGCTGTATTACTGTACACATTGTAATTGATCAAATATTTGACAATGGGCTTTCCTTTTCTTTTCTTTGTGAATATTACTCCAGGGTGCGGTCTGTCGAAAAGCTGAATATTATTCTCATGAGTGTGGGGAAAAAAATGCATGAAAATTTGATTTTGTCTTAAACCTTTAAGTTGCGGTTTTTGCATCAGGGGAGAGGGCGGGGGTGTTTGAACATAACACTTTGACAGTGAAAAGTTGGATTTTTTTGTACTTGTCGTAGGTCTGTCGCTGGGCTCCTAGAAGAATGTTACCGAATGTGTTTCCGTCGGATGTTGAAGCGATATGATGAAGCATTTTAAGCCTGTGTCTATATGCACTGATCTCTGCTGCGTGTGTGTGTGTTTTTGAGAGTGTGGCTTGGTTATTACCGGGCAATTTAACCTACTGAAGATCTACGTCCACCCAGCACTTCTTCCTCCTCCTCCTCCTCAGGCGTTAAATTTCTCCACTGCTGTATGTTTGTTTTCCATCTCCCATGTCTCCATCTCTCTAGACGTGGTCAAGCCATTTCTTAATTATTTCTGCTCATTGGGCACTTATTTCAGGTCTGTTGAGTGCAGTTATGTGGCTATGACTTGGCTAAAGTGTGAAGAATAACGGGAAGAGAGGGAAAAAGAAAGGAGAGAGGCTGAAACTGTCCTGCTGAAAGTTGAAGGGTCGGATATCTTTGTCACGCTGCTGCGCCATGTTGAACCGAGCTGTGCTGAGCTGAGCAGGGCCGTGCTGATACAGTGCAACAACCCAACCAACTCAGTGCAGTGCATTTCACATGAGACGCAGTGGTGTCAATGTTATAAGACGTTTGTGTGTGTGTGTGTGTTTTCTTCTTAAAACATAATCCTTTGAGATAGATGGGAGAGAATTGGCATGACTGAATGCACCTTTTTAAGCTAAAAGACATGAAATCAGATTTTTTTGCTGAAAAGATGCCTTTATTAAAAAACATTTCTGACGCTATATAAGTATTTGATACTGTAGAGCATTGGGAAATAGTTGTTTAAAATCATGTATAAATTCATGGAATTTATTGAATTTATCAGATTATCAGAATTATGTCTTATTATATTTTGATCATGTGAAAACTTTTTTTTTGTATGTGAATGTTGTGTTTGTGTTGGGGCTACATCAGTTTAATCATTTTTCTTTCTTTTTCAAATCCTTTGTTATAATTTCAAAATAATGGTCAAGCTTTTATACAGTCCAAAAAGATTTGACATATTGAAAAGTGAACGCTCCACATTTCCCCTCACTCAGATGCGTGTGTGTGTGTGTGTGTGTGCATATGTATGTGTGCACGCCCCCATTGATGGTGCATGTGGTGGGTGGGGTGGTTGTATGTGCCGTCCTGTCATCTGGTGGCACCTACAGGCTTTGCCAATGCAACAGTGTGGGTGACATTGCGGCAGTTTGCACCGCATCATCTTTTTTTTTTTTTACTTTCTCAAAACGTTATTTCTTCACTGGCAGCATCTCTGCATATGGACTCACTCCATCCTGCTGTTGTTTTCATCATTACTGCTGGTTTTTTTGTGTTCCGTTCCTCTGGTTGTACTTGACCGCCTTAAACTGCTGTAGTCCGGCTTGTTTTTTTTAAATTTTATTTTTGAAGTGTGAGTGTGGGGTGGGAGCGATGTCAACCGCTCAAGACGCTGTGAAGTAACCACCCTGACGACACCATCTCCATCTCCATCTCCATCTTTTGCTGTGCTTACTTGAAAACAAAGGGGGGAGATTTTTTTTTTAAAGCAAGGTTAAAAATAAAATGTTCAAAAGACAGTTTATGAAAAGGCAGACGGGTGGGGGGTGGAGGGTGGCGGGTCGGGGGCGTGAAATGACTGAGTCTGTTTTGAAAAAGGACAATCACTGTCTGGGGGAAAAAAACAAACAGATCTTGATTATATTTGCTCCTCCTTGAGATAAAAAATTCTCTTTGCTTTTCTTTTATGTTCCTTTTTTCAGATTTAGTCATTTTTAGCTTTGACAATCATAGTTGGGTTGGTTTTCTTTTTTTTCTCTCAAGGGGAGTAAATTCTAATTGTGTTTAGTTTTGTAATTTTTTGGCGTGCTGTTGTTGACATTTTTAAATTGTGTGCAAACTGCAATAAATTATAAGAATCTTGAAATTCAACCTACGCGTGAAGTTCTGTTTTCTTTTTCTTTTTTTCTTGGACAAAATTAAAGCAGTCCCAGCTAGTTTTTATATCATTGTGTCATTTTTAACTACAATAAATCTGTGTTTCTGCTCATGTTGATGCTGAATTTCACCTCACAGTCTTTTTTACTGCCATTAAATTCACAAAGACAACTGAATATTCAAATTGAACATATTTTTAAGCACATTTTCTTTGGTCATTTACATTGTAACCCTGCCTTATTTGCAGCTCACATGCCCGCACATACGCACAGAGATACAGGTTGCAGGAGGTTTTCGCATCCCGTTCCTCAGTGACTTGCGATGTGGGTGGAAGTTGTTTATGCACATGTGTGCGTGTACATGTTTGTGTGTGTGAGAGAATCTCTACAGCGAGCCGTGCTTGAACACAGCATGATGGCCTGAACCTTCAGTGTGTGTGTGTGTGTGCTGCACCGGTTGAGGTGTAGGCTGCATTTGAGTAGAAAATGTGCAGCATCTTGTTGAGCTCCAACCCCCTTGCAACACACACACACACACACACACACACACAGCCTCGTTCCAAAGCTCCTCAAGTACAGTTTTCCAGTAAAGAAATCAGCTTTAGCTAATGTATTGCTGCTCAGTAAACCTGCTCTTACAGAAGCCCCTGCACTAAGAGGCCAAGGAGCAGCGTTCATTAGGCCACAGATGGTCTCTTCAGTAAGCCCCCCAACGCACACTCACACGATAAGCTCACTCCTAATCTTTATGACATTGTCCACTGTCTGAAGAATACCTAATATTGGTTTAAGAAACTTGGAAGTGTTGAAAAGATTTCAGATTGGCTCGGGCAGAGTTCAGTGATTTTTTAAATTAAAAACCTGTAACCTCACATGCTTTTCATCAGATGAGATTTATGTTACATTTGAAGGTGAGTAATTATTTGAAATATATTTCTGATTAATATGTTTTACAATTTTAAAATTAAAATTAATTAAACTATTCAAAAAGTCTGCTCTCGGCACTGCTTTCAGTCGTCACTTCAGACAGACAGCAGACATTGTGATAACTGCTGTAGAAAATACAGCAACCCTATCCTTTGGGTATGCGCTGCTTGGTGATCATTAATTGCAATCTGCAGTGTTGTAAGTGAACATCTGCTTATAGACAACTGCTCTCTCTCTTTCTGCGAGGAGGCCGTGCGAGGTTTGCTGTGAATGTAGGTCATTAATTTGTTTCTGTTCTTTGTTTACTTAAGGAAGGGGGACAAAGGGGCAGCTGCAGAACCATTTGGCTGTGCCCAAGGCAGGCCAGCTCAACATGTTGGGAGGCTGAGACCAGCTTGGGCTCCTGTCTGGGGCCTGGGCCCCTGCACTCTGCTGCTTCGCGTGAGGGAGCGGCTTCTGCCAAGCTGCCAGCGAGGACTCCCGTACCAGGAGAGGAAGGAGGGGGAGGGGGAGATAAGAGAAGAGTGTCATGTGGACTCGAAGCGTCCTGATGTTTGACTGTTGTGCCATATTTTCAAACCAGTTTCCAGCTCGTCTCTCCAAACTGACATCTGCAGGTTTGGCTGAGGAAACAATCTCCATAACTTTGTTGCAACTTCCAAAATCAGCTCAAGACAGCTGTTAACATCTGAAAGCTCAGCTTTTAAAGAATACCAGACACATATGTTTATATATCTAGCTTCTTGACACTGTGTATTTGTGTATGATGTGTGAAGAAATAGTTAAGGATTGCTGTTTTTATGTTGCAAAAATACCTGGGGTTTTTTTCAATATGGATTTTCTGCATGTGCATAAAAAAAGAAGCTGGTTAAATATACAGTCAGAACAAAGCTCCGTCACAAAGACCACAACAAACAGGATTCCAGCTTTTAGCCTTGACAAGATGGCCCGGTCCACAATGCAACGCTAGCAGCATTCATTCAAAGCTTATACCGCACCGACGGGGAGAAAAGCCTTCTGTATCCTTTTCATGTCTGAGACTTGTTGATTCTGCGTGAAAAAGGAAGCACTCCCAGGCCAGGTCTAGACGCGGAAGAATTGACGGAGAGAGAAAGAGGAAAGCAGGGAGTGTGTGTGTGAGTGTGTGTTTGAGTGTGTGTGTGTGTGTGCAAGTGATCGAGGATTGTCTGCATATTTAAAAGAGGCCCTTTGTCAGGCACTCAGCACAGCAGGACAGAAGGCAAGCAACAAGCGGCCCGTCTGCAAGCATACAATACAGTGGCACTACACTGGCTGGGGAGGGAGGGAGGCAAAGGGGGGATATTTTTTGGGAAAACTGGGGGGCGCAGTGTCCCAGCAAACCATCCATCCATCCAGCCATCCACTGCACCCTCCTCCCCCTCCTGAAAACAAAAGGCGACGCAACTCAAACTTGA